>CM021715.1:10292251-10519768 GCA_011074415.1 Stictonetta naevosa
CTGGTATGACGCTAGGACAGTTCGAAGGTCTACCACACCTACAGAGCAAGCGAAACAGTGTTAGTCTAACGCTGGTGGGCCAGCTCTGGCAGTTGGTCTACATGGTTAAAACTTTACTTTTTTTTTTTTTCTTCCATTTTAATAGAGAAACTGCCTCAGACTGACTCCATCACAAAAATAGTTTGTATTTCTCTTTCTTAATAGTTTATATGTAGTTAATGGAATTGTATTTACAGTATTTTCTTTTTTCAGAATTCACAATTTCAAAAAACCTTATATCACCTCTTTCAACAAAAAAAAGCACTTATAGAAAAAGGACGCGCCAAAGTCTGCCGTCCTTGCCTTATTGCCGAAAATAGATAGAATCAGGTTAACGAAGACGTCACAAACGAAAAGAAGGGCTAGGGAACCCGCTGCCGGAGCGCGTGCCCGCGCCCGCCGTGCCCCGGCAGCGCCCAGCCCGCCGCCGCGGCGCTGCCACCTGCCCAGGTCTACGGTGCCAGAACTGGTGCCACCCGCTGAGACCTGCGGCGCCGCCTCAGCGTCCTGTAAGCAACAACGACTACGGAGAACGAGAGGAACACGGAGAGGGGTGGGAAAGGAAACGAAAGAAAACCCTTAATATAAACAGCTAGGCTATGGTTAGGCTCCTACGAGATACACAAAGAATTAGGTCTACGTGGCTACGAGACTATGTCAAAACGCTACGAAAAAACGTGGGCTGAATAGGTTTAAAAAGGGGGGGGAACCCATCGAGAAAATAAAACGAACAAGAAATGGATTTTATATACATACTTTTAAAAGCTGTTGTTTTTATAGTACAGCAGATTCATGAGATGATGAGAGAGATTTTAAACAACCTAAGTCCGTCGAGTGCCACCTCCAGTTTGTTTGTTATTGGTGATGATGTAGTGCTCAAAGTCTGATGATATCACCTAAACATGGGACCACTCAGAAACTTCGCCCTGTCTTGCCCGGACATCCAGATAGGCTCTGAAAGGAGAGGAGCACACACAGGACACAGAGGAGAGGATGATCAGTGGAGGTTTTGAAACCCAACCACGCGCGTGTGGCCGCCCGCGGTGCTCAGGCGCTGCCCTGCTCGGCACCATCCTGGCCACTCCGCAGGCACAGGCTGCGGCTCCAGAGCAGCGGAGCACAACGCCACTTCTCCTTCCTACCCTGCACCTCCCGGCCCCCCGTACCCATGCCCTGTGCTCCTGTGGCCGGGCTCCATCGGCACCAGCCGGGCTTTGCAGTGATCAAATGCGACTCAATGCATTGGAAGAACACAAGGTGTTCCTCGGGCGTTGCGCCCCGAATTTACAAGGCTCCTGTCAAATGCGTGTTATATTTTTTCTGTTTTATTATATTTGTGTGGGCACACTGCAGCCGTAAGGTTGGAAATAAATACTAAGGGCTTTGGGCAGCTGCAGCGAGGTGCCCGTGCTGGCCGTGTCCCTGCTCAAAGCCACCCCAACGCCGTGCCAGAGGTGCAACGCTGAGCGCTGCCCCGCCGGGGCTCTGCCACCATGGAAGGGGACATGCGCCCCGGGATGCTCCGCGGCGGTAGCTTCAAACCCGGTGGTCCTGGAGGAATTAATAACAAGGCTCATTTCCTCCACTCAAAATCTATTTTAATTAGTAATGAGCAACATTAAAAGCACTTTCTGTTTTTAAGTCATTAATGGCTTGAGTTTTAATACTGGCCAGTAAATGATGGTTACAATTTGATGTGTTGTGGTAAGTGTAAAATGATTACAATGTATTAATCTGATGAGCACTGCCTTCACTGCAGCATTATTAGTTTGAATTATGATGTTCTGCTCAAACCTCTAGCATGCTTTGTGTACCACCTTGTTATTACACAGGCTGGCGGCCCAGAAAACATGAAGGATTCTGACAAATCGACCTGAGAATGCACACTGATACGTACAAATAATAACCAGGATTAAAGCAAGAGTGCTTGTGCATTTTTTTTGCTTTCCCATAAAAAATGCTATGTGGTGGACCGAAGCAATTCACGAAACAATTTCAGGTAATCTTGTGGGTTTATGAGTAGATGAAGAGTAAATAGCAAACCCCTTTATTTAGGGGTCACTAAGTACCCACTAGTATTTAACTATACATCTATTTTTACATCTATTTTTGTATTATTTAAAGCCTCTGAACATTTTCCACAGATCCCAGCCCCTTGACTAACTACAGTCCTAATCCATACACTGATTTTGAATGTGAAACGTGAAATTGATGAGGTAGTGCTGGGCTGAAGACAGAGAAATTAAGTTTGTCACATATTACATTTGTGTGTCTGCAGCAAGAGCTTCTAATGGTGAACTTGTGTGGTTTCATAGGCATACCTTCTAGTTTTCATTGACTGACTTTTCTAATCTACGCTATTCTCAGTGTAAAACTATTTGTTTGCAAAGATGAATAGACCAAAGGCCAAAAAATAATAAAAAAATTAAACATTTAATTAACTTGAGCTTAGTTCAAAGGGTAGGAAACTGGCAGCGATCCAAGGATGCATTACTCAGGTAATGTCTTTAATTTAATTTGCTTAGCTTTAATTTTTTTTTAATCTTGATAATTGCTCTATGGTTACTAGTTACAATGTTATCTTTTAGCTGTAATATTTGGTACAGCACTTAATTAAGAATGATGGTTTCTCTGTAATAAAGCAGTGGGGCTCGTCTATTTTTAGATGAGTGCATTCATAGCGAATCTATAACCCTGACCATGATGCTGTCAACTGGCACTTGATTGCTTCCCCAAAGGTTTCTTGGGATCACTGTTTATTTCTGTGTGGTTTTGAAGTCTCCAAATTATTGCACGAAGTGTCATGAATATGAAGACATGTCTTTGCTGGGTTCTAGCTCCTGATCTGCCTTCCAGTTTCCAACCCGTGAGATTGATTTAAATAAAATAAATCACAGAAAGGAATGATTAAAGGCCAAGGAAAGACGAAATGAAGGTAAAAGAATTGTTCACTTAAAGTAAGTATAAGGGAAATGGTAGTTTAGCACAAAGTACAAATGGTATATACTGTAATACCTCCAAGTGAGATGGCAACCAACCATGTGTAACGTTTCAATGGTATCCATTTGTAAAAGCCGTTGCAATCAAAGGTCCCTAAAATTGTACAATTGTTAAGTTCATCAGTGCTCTATACATGGGAACAGATGATTATTAATTTTTGGCAAGAAATTATCAAAGGACTTGAAAGAGTGTGTTGCCAGCATGAATATGTATTTCCAAAAGTTGTTCTGGTCACTGACTCCATGTTCTGAACTCTGGTTACCTTTCCAAGACCATCATCTTCTCATTCCCCCGGTTACAAAAATAAACTTAGGGTTTTCCCTTTTCATTTTTAAACCAGGGTTAGTAAATGGAGAGCGTTAAATAAATATATATGTAAAAAGGGCTACTGGACTCTTTGCAGTTATTGGGGGATAGGAGAAATTAAGAGGCTGCCAATCTGCAAGTCAAATACAAAATCAGTCTTTGAAGTATTAGTGCAGACAAACCAGGTATCACGGCTTTTATTGTGCATCTCATTACTTGAAAGATTGGGATGTCATTGAGGTCAAATTGACCAAGTTTTCCAGAACAAACAGGTCTTTTTTGCCAAGTGAAAAATGGAAATAAAGGTCTTGGAAGTGGCAGTTTAAATCGGTGTAGTTCTCAGTAGAATAATAATATTCCACATTTTGTATTAGAATGGATCCAAGGGGGCTGTCAGGTCCCTTGCGTGTCCATGTGAGGAGCAGTACCAGGGCAGGAATGCAGAGCACGAGGGCACGAGTGGAGAACAGCAGGCCGTTTTGGCTTTTTGGGTACCAGCAGTTTATGCAATAAAAATAACACAGTTTCAGGAATTTTGTCTGCACTATGCTCCCACTCCCCCATTTCATCCAATTTGGTCAAAGAACAAAATTCTCTGTATAGTTAGAGGAATCTCAGGGGAGTTCTCTGTACTTTGACATGTTTACCTTACAGGAGGAAAAAAAATCTCAGCATTTTACCAGGAAAAAGTAAAACAATTTAATTTGCTGGTTTTCTGTTTCAGAGACTGACAGCCACTAAAGCGGTTCAACCACATTCATGCTAACACACACGGGTAAAACAGTGCAATCTGAAAAACAGCATGCAGCTTTGTTAAGCAAATTTCCATCGCCCGTAATTAGTGAGCCTTCAGAACCACGCAGCATTACAGAAATACGCTTCCAATGACTTGACAACACAACACAAGTGACTTACTTGTAACCTGCAAATTTTAAGGACTGTTAGTGACACCATAACCGGCCTGGAGATGCCTGGGGGTGAGCCAGCGCCCACCTCCCATGCTAATGTGCTCCTGTCTCCACACTGACGCCGCAACGGCAGAGGCTGGAAGCTCCAAGCCCGGACAGTCCCGTGCCACCAGCGGGACACTGTGACCCCTGTGGGACACGGGCAGGACTGGTGTCCCAGTGAGCCTCTTCGTCTCCATCCGGGTGGGAGCAGAGACTTGGTACACTGCCTGCAAGCAGGCACATCAGCCTCAGCGGACCATTCGACTGATGTGAAGACCATCTAGATAAGCAGAAGCTTGGAAGGCCATAATTATTAAATGGGTCCTTTTAAAATATGCCACGTCAGGACTGCAGAAGGCATCAGACGAGCGTTACCAATCCTGTTTGCAACTCCAGCGGCTCTGGGGCAACAGTGTGCAGCTCTGCACGAAGCCTGTCCGCAACCGCAGCAGGTTAAGCACAGCGGCAGAGGCTACGGGAGTGACGCGCTACCCACTCCTTCATTTAATAGTTTTTAAAAAATAAATAAAAAACCCTTAACGTCACTAAATAATGGCTGGCACGCAGGGGCCGCGGCGCGTGGTACTTACGGCGATCCCGTGGCCGAAGCCGGAGCCCGGCTGTGGGCTGGCAGCACTTATGTAGTTGCCGACGCCGGAGTCCTGGCTGGCCGTGCCGTAGAGGTCTGCGACGGGCCCGGGGCTGTTGGCCCCGGGGAAGCCTCCGGGCCGGGCTGGGTTGGAGCCTGCCGGGGAAGCGGGTGCGCCAAAATTCGGTTGAGCACTGTAGCTATTCAAGACTGGTGTGCAGAGAATAAAGCTGGGTATGAGGCCAGACGCCGGGCATGCACCGTTATTACAAAGCCAAACACCAGAATAAACAGCCTAGGCCCAACTTCTAACACTTAACCAAGGCCATGCGATAGGAGAGCAAGTACTGAATAATAGTCAGCCCGTACTACTACGAAGCTTAGAGCTCCAAAATATATATATGAATATATATAAAAAAAAAAGAACAATCATTCAACACACTACTGCAACCAGAGACTGGAGGTGCTCATTTTCACCAAATTATCACAAAATATAATAGATATTTTTCAACATCTGACTTGATGCTCATGCAGTAGTAACAAGTTCTCTAGGTCTGGGCACGCCGAGACAGCATTCACATCCCATGCAAACTACAAAGGAACTAATTTGAGACTACACATTGTGGTAATATTGATATTAAAATGTTGACAGCAAATAACTTCAATCACTTCTAGTACAATCGTTTTTGGATCCATTCGATACTTTTGAAAAAAAACCCGCCCTTTTAAATTGGTAAGCTGTAGAAATAGTTCGATAGTTTTTTGTTGTTGTTTGTTTCTTAATGGTATGGAATGGAACGGTTTGGATTTTTTTTTTAAGTATGAGCAAGGAGAGTGTTGTTTTATTTATTTATTTATTTTCCTTTTGATTTGGAGAGCGAAGACCTACCTTCGTCTCCAAAACCATGCTTGGGACATCAACCAAAATTAAACAAATAAATAAAGATCAAAAGCAAAAAAGAATTCCAGAGGGTGTATGACAACTCACCTCCTAATGTGGAAGTAAAAGAAAATTTTATTTTTTTCCTCCCTTTGTATTTTTTTTTTTGAGACAGAAAAACAATGTAAATAAGAATGATACTAAAGAATAAATTTAGGTATTAAAGCATGTTAGATGATCAGGCTTCTGGCATTTCTCACGGTTGCTCTTGGATGTAAAAATTTATGAGTAAGAGGTTTCAATGCAAAAGAAAAGTCAGCGGGCTGGGGAGAGCTGATGGGGATGGCTGCTGGAAGCTGGAGCTACCCCCGCGCCGTGCTGGCGGCCCCTCGGCAAGCGCCAGCCTCGTCCGCCCGCACCCACCGGCACCTCATGGCACGGCCGGCCTGCGGCCCGTGGCCTGCACCCCGCACCCCGTGCCCTGCACCCCACACCCTGCCCCCTGCCACTACTGCCTGGCCCCGGGGCCCCTCGGCTCCCCCAGCTGCGTGAGGTGCTGCAGGTACGCGGGGCGAGAGGCCCGGTCGCACCGGCAGCGCTGCTGCAGCCTGCCCAGGCTCTGGCCACGTCCTCACAGCCAAGATTGACTACCAGGGCATCCAAATCATTCCAAACGCGGCACAAGCAGGTCTGCTGCCGCTGGCAGGACACGGCCAGCTAGACCACGCAGCCATCGTGTCCCTGCGAGCTTGCCTGAGCTGTGCTCGTGGGTGGAAGCAGGCATGGGACTGCCCCTGACCCGCAGCAGCTTCCACCACCTTCACCTCCACACTCGAGCCTGCGCCGGGACTTGCTCAGCCTTCTTCCCTGGCCACAGCTCCCTGCCTGTCTCCATTAGGCACTAACAGGGTTTATAAAGTTTGATAGCCAGCGCGAGGGAAGACGGTGCTCCGGGTGAGCTCTTTCCAAGACACAAAGTGGGCTTTGGAACAGACCTGCCTTACCAACTGCACAACGTGAATGAGAACCGGGGGCCAGCGGCCAGCCCAGCGCTGAGCTGAGGCCAGCACCTCACCGGGGCCGAGCCGCCGCCAGCCCTCGGACCGTCCCCGCCGCGCTGACCACGCAGGAGGCACGCACTGCTCAACTGAGAGGATTAACTACGCAAAAAAAAACCATCAAAATGGCAACTGTTGGCTCTGCAGCAACAGGAAAGTAAATTTTGCAAAATAAATGATTTTCTGTGGCTCTAAAGTGGTAGCAGGGGAAAGTAAGTAGGTCATCTAAGCTAGCAAGTTAAATGAAATAAGGCATGAGAGAGTAAACAGATTATTTTGGAATTCACTGGCAAACAAAGTACCATTTTTTTATTATTAAAGATTAAATGTCAAGATAACATTTGGCCTTCTCACTCATGAAGAAAAATATCCAGCTGAGATGTTCAAAAGCCCTTTATTACTATAAGCTAGCACTTTTTTTCCCCTTTTCTTCCTTCTGTTTCAACAAAATGGATGCGGGTTTCGCTGCCCAGTCACACAGAAAGCCCCGCGCGGCCGCCTGTGCAAAGCCACGAGCCTCCAGGAGGGACACGGCCGCTGCGGGTGAGGATGTGCTCAGCACCTCGGGCAAGAAGGACGTAAGGACACACGTCTTTTAGAGACCAAGGATACCAGAAGGCAGAGGGCAAGAACAGCTGGGGACGGCCGTGGTCTGGAATGTCAACAGAAGCACCAAACGTTACAAAAGTAGCCCCAAATCGCAGGGTGCAGCTAACGGGGCACAGGGTGCACCAAGGCTGGCGTGGGTGCTTGTGTAACATGTGGCAGCAGCAACAGCAGCGGCTGAGTCGCCAGTTCACGACCTGCTTTTAATTCTCATGCAGCATCACGTGTGCCAGAAGGAGGTGCAAGGGGCGTCAAGGGCGTTGTTACTGCCGGGGGAGGCAATGCCACCCCCAGCCCAGGACAGCAGAAGGACAGCGCTGCCCTGCCAGCACGGCTGCTGTCTTGTGCAAGTGGTTGCCTCCCCATGACTTGCAATGAATTTCACAGCATGGTTTGCTGGGAAAAAGTCCAAATCGTGACAGTAATGTGAAGACACGGTCCCCAAAACACACGGCTCTCATCTAGAGGTGCACGGGAGATTTAATTAAAAATCAAAGTTGGGGTGCAAGGCCAAATTTCTCTCTGCCGCAGCCCACCAACAGCAACAGCACGTTGGGGCTGGCACGGACACGCCTGCATAATGCTTTAAGATTCAATTTCAAGATACAGTGATCAAATATTACAGCGTTTCAAAATGGTACTGAAACACATGGCACAAAGGCTGCCCTTGGGTTTGCACTGTGGTGAGCAGGGACACGGGGCGCTGCAGCTGGAGATGTGTGGGGCAAGGCTGCGGGGATGCTGTGAGTGAACACCCCGGGAACACCGCTGCAGCCCAGGACCAGGAGTGGGCATCATTAACTCGCAACTGCAAAACCGTGCACAGCTGACAAGGAGACGTGCTCTGCCGTGTCCTGAAGCCTCACTGAAGGGAAAGAGCAAACAGACCAGCAAGGAGGCAGGGAGATGCTCCGTCCCTCCGGATCAGCCCAGCCGCCGTCATTTACATCTCCAAGAACATCGGAGTGCCGGCTGTCATACATGCAGAATGAGTTGGCGACTGTTTGTTCAAACGTCCTTCTGATGGCGGGTATGTAATGTAAGGAAAAGGCAATTTTCTATCCGCTGAGCATCAGTTTAATACTCCCCACTGATGATCACAGAGGTGACTGCCGAAGAACGCGCGGCACAAACGCACGCCCAACGCCCCGCTCTCTGCAAGTGGCTCCGCGGGGGCGCGGGATGCCCGCTTTGTGCACCGCCTGCTAAACAGCTGTTTGCAGAACTTTACAGGACGGGCTGGAAGCTTTCACAGAGCTGACACTTTGCTCCAGACCTGATACATGAAATAGAAAAGCTCTCATAATTACCGGGAGACTAAACACTCCTCAGAAAGCCTTATTTTAACAATTCACTCAGCCATGGCGAGTTGCTAAATATTTGTCTTCTTACAATAGCTGCACTGAAGCGCACCTCGAGCTGGAGGCAGTTTTATGATCGCTTTGAAACAACAGCAAAGGGACCTTGAACGACTTTCCCAACATACAAAATGCGATGCTTTTGGGTAAGAAATGCCTGAAAAGAAATTTGTTGTACACAAGCCTGTGAATAATCTGAGGCTAACATAGAGCAGAAAACAAAACAAAAATCCTCCAGACTCTGGATACTATTTCAGTCCTCAAAGGAAAATGAAGACGCTTTGGAGACGCAGATCTGCAGGACCAAGCTCCTGCTGTCAGCTCTATCGCAGCAGGAGCTGTCCAAGAGCAGTGTGCACCTGCAATGGGAGCCCTTCTCTGGGATGTGTTTGGTGAAACCCTGCACGATCACTGCACCCGCTCCTCGAGCACTGCAGGGGCTTCCCTGCCCAGGCAGAGAACCTACTGCACATTTTCCTGCTAAGCTGAATAGGAATTTGGAGAGAGTTTTAAAATGCATCCATAACCTCAAGACAGTGCTTCAATGAGCAAGGCTATTTTATTACTAACTCGTCTCAGTGCCCTTTGGCAGAGCCAGAGCTGTCTTTATCCACACCTAAGACGCGTGTCAGGTACTTCTCAACGCACCACTCAGACAAGTGAGTTATGTGAACGAGCCAACAGCTGGAGCCCGAAACGAAGCTGGCAGCTCAGGCTGATGGAGAGGCAGCAGGCTCAGTGCTCCGAACACTGCTGGGAGCAGGGACGGAGCTCGCAGGAGCTCACTTATCGAGCACCTTCTCTTACAAACTGCTGTGTTAGCACAGCCCTTGCTCATACATTAATCCGCATTCAACAAGAAAGGTCACTATGGAAAGATAAACTCTCTTTCGATGAACTCTTGAGAAATTTCTAAGTCAGGATTCATTATGACATTTGCCTTAGCAAGTGGTGTATTGCGCTAAACAGGATCCAAACGCCTCTCTGGGAGGGGAGGGAGCAGATGGGTAAAGCACAACAAGTTGCATGCTGAAATCCCACCCAGAGAAACTCAATTCAGCTATAAATGATGAAGGTAGCGAGGGAGGGGAAGGAAGAAAAAAATACAAAGATTTTGATATTACTGGCCTACAACGAAAACTTGCATGGTCCTGGGCTTACGATCAATCCTCTCAGGGCTTAGTGAATTAGCCATGGCAACGAAAGAACACTCTTAAGCACCCCTCAATTACGCTGCGTCTCAAAAGCAAGCCAGGAAATAGGCGCAGGGCTGTAAGGCAGGCACTGCCTGGGGACCGCTGCTCTGGCACACAGCCACATGCAGCACAGGGTTACAACACTTCTCCCTCTAACGGCACCAGAACCTAGACTTAAACAAAGGAAGCTTCCCAAAGTGATTAAAACCCTTAACATTTACTGTCCTCAGGACAGATTAATTCAGGAGTTGATCCAAAGCCACTACACACCCTCTGTTTGTGCACCAAGCCAGCAGCCGTGCCTCGACCTGGGCGGCTGGAGCACAGACCCAGGCACCCACCGAGCCCGGGAAGAGGGCTCAGCCCCTGGGCAAAGTCAGCCCGAGGTGGCAGCAGTGGGAAAAGAGGCCAGTAGAGCAGTGTTCCCTATAGTAAATACCATGCTTGTGCTTTTTTTGCACTTAACATACAAACATTTCACAAGTTAGAAAAAAAGGAATGTGACAAGCAGTGCCAAATCCGCAGCTGCCTTCCTTGCCACTGCACACAGGCAAGGGAAATCTCAAGTTCGAAAGAAACCACCAGATGATTTACTGGCTTTCCTCCTTGAGAAGAGGCAGAATACTTCAGGATGAAATATAGTGCCCCGTTATCGCAGCCAGAAATGCATCTCGGAGCTGAGAGCGCAGCTGAGCGCCGAAGCGAGCCGGCTGGAGCCGCCGCAGCTTCTCCTCGCCCACAGATGTCCCCATCCCCTCCCGCAGATGTCCCCATCCCCTCCCGCAGGTGTCCCCATCCCCTCCCGCAGGTGTCCCTGTCCTCGTCCCCTCCTGCAGACACTGGGGTGTAAATCTGGGCCCGCGCCACTGCCCACGCTTGCCCCACCGTGCATCTGTAAGCAGTACAGCAGCGCTCCCAGAGAATCGCCTAATGACAATCAATCACCTCCTGGGGAGGGCTCATTATCCCTGGGCAGCAATTAACACTGGTGAGCTAATTTACTACTGGCATTGCTACAGCAGAGTCCAACCACAGAGGCTGGTGGAGGTGTTACTCTGAGAGCAGGTGCTGATGTGGAGCATGGCATGGAGACCAGAGCGACATACGTGAAGAGAAGAATGAAGCACCCCCCGTAAACATATTCTAATTTAAAAAGCGTGTATCTGTTTATGTTTTTCAAGTGGAGCGAACGCAAGAGGCTCTGTGAAAAAAACATTTTAAAAACCACACCAAGTGGAAGGGATTGTTCAGTGCTGAGCTGCCTCTGGGAGGAAACATCCCAGCACCTGCGAGCCTCCCGCTTCCCCCACAGCCGCTGTCGGAGGGAAGCCTGGGCCAGCCCCAGCCCGCGACAGCGCGGCGAGACACACGGGGAGCGGCATTGCCCTGGGACCAGGCAGGGGAGCACAGCCCCGTGCCCTGCCCGGGAAGGGGCTGTCCTCTCCCACACCCCTCAGCTTCTTCGGAAGCGGCTCCTCGTCAGAAATGTGCTGCTAATTTCACACCAAGCGTTTTCCACAGTTCTTCCTACACCCGGCGCTGGTCACCTACGGCACGCTGCTCCTCCAGGCCCTCCCTGCTCTGCTTCATCCCGCCAGCCCCGGCGGTGCCTTTCCACACAAACAGGCTTCTTGACAACTTGTTGATCCAGTGCTCTAATTTCTGGATGACTCTCTCATCTACCATAAACAGCCACGCACAATTTGGCAGGCATTTCTACCATCAATGTTTATGATAATAACAACACGTGCTTGAAAGCAGCAGGAAATTTTCAATATAACTATCATTAAGACAAAATGCTTTAAATCAAAGCCATTACCCACTACCAAGACTCAAAGCTCACAAGATTAGGCTGTTTTTTATCTTTATGAAAAATTCATGTAACATTCCACAAACAACATCTTCTGGCTCGAAGGAGGAAACAATCTAGTAACACTTAACGCCGGCGATGGAGATGGAAAGGGGGTCGGGGTGGGGGCAGACAGGTCAGGGAGCTGACATTTGGCCAGCAGCAGGGCACACCCGGGACACGAGGGTGTGCAGGCTCCTGGCACCAGAGGCACAGGGATGGTACTTGTCCGAGTGCGCTGTGGCCCCGTCCTCTGCACACAACCAACCACGGGGCCCGGGTAGCCCAGCTGCACAGGAGCTATACCAGTGCTTGGGGACATGTAATTTAGCTCACTCGGGATTTACTGCTGGATTTAAGAGGAGTTGCCCAGTTTTTTTTTTTTTTTTTTTTTTTTTTTCAGAAGGAATATCATCTGTAGCTAAAGGGTAACTCATTCCCTGAGATACTAAGTTGGCCATCCTAAAAGGATGCTTTTACTGCCTTCCTCAAACCTCTATGGCACTGTGCTGCAGTGTCTGGAAATTGGGAATTTCCCCAGGAGTTACCCAGGCATTCAAGCCTGCTGTACTGTCTTTGCAAGAACCTGAGTGTAAATGCTGCAGAGGACATTACAGCAGAACCGGGACTACTGGTGCGGGGCAGATTGCTCCCCTCCTGATTTCCTGAGCATCCTGTGTGTCCTGAAGCATGAGCACCAATGGCCATGGCTTCGTGCATGACTAATGGAGCAGCAGTCACAGTGTGGTGCTGATACTTTAAATAACCACCACAGTACGGACTGCGGAGAAACTCCAGCACTGTGTGCAAAGCTTAAATGTTAGTGCTTAGAGCCACACAAATATCGTGTCGTTAGCTAGCACTGCACTCCTCTTACAGACAGCTTGGCCAAAGCTAATTCTTTGTGCACTCACAGCTGAAGGAGCTTGTACCTTGCTTTTCAGAGATGCTAACTACCCAGATGGGATTGAGACTGGATGTACAAATTAATGCCCGTGTGAAATAAGATGTTGGTGCTCATGGTTCTTGTTTGCCATTCAGACTGCGAGAGTGCAGAGACACAGCACTGTGAATGAAATGTTCACGTTTAGGCTCTTCTGTTATATACCGATCACTGCACACAGCTCCTGCCAGAGGCACAAACACGTTTGTTTGTGGTCAGGATGAACTATCAGAAGCATTGCTGTCCTGTATCTGCTGGATTTACATGCAGCACCATTTCATGTCTGAGACTAACTGCACCCGGCACACCTCCAATTCAGATCAATGCTCAAACTAAAAAATGTCTCCGAAATAATGAGCTGGAAACACACAGACGTTCTGGAGAACAGCAATGTACAAACAGCTCACAACTAGCTGAAACAGAAAGTGGGAGACAAACCAGAAAAGCAAATCACCCCGGTGTACAATTAGAGGCGCCGCTCAGCACGGCTCCTGCGGAGACCTGCACGGTGCCGCGCTTCATTTGCACTCTTTCCAAGCAGACTTGAAAAGCAAACACCTCTCTGTAAGAACCCCTGGCAGACAGAGATCCTCTGTCAGTACTGAAAGCCAGAGACATTTTTCTTAGGACAGCCAGGTCAGTCCTGGCCCTGGAAACCCCAAGTGCCGGCTCTGTGCCTTCTTAGTGCGGCTCTGCAAGGGGGCACAGCCACAGGCAGCGGTGGGCAGCCCTCCCTGCCTGCAGCCCTCCCGGCCCTGCAGGAACAAACAAAATAAAATAACTGTCGGGCTCATCAGCAAAGTAAGTGGTGATGAGGCCAAGAGACACTGAGAGCTGCTATCTGCCTTAACAAGGTACTATTTGTACGTTATTTTCTACCTGCAGTCACACTTTAAAAGGTTGTTCTGTCTCTGCAGCCCCTTTGGAAACGGCTTCACACATCAAAATATCGCAAGGGTAACGACAAAAAGCAGTGGGTGGTGAACAGGTTCCTGAGCTCGGCAATTACAGCTGGAACTGAGCAGAGCACGGGAGGGGGGCACCGCCTGACCCCTCCTCGCGGCAGCCGCCTCCCAGACCGCGCGGTGTTGGTGACAATTATTAACACTTCCCAGGCCCGCAGCTAGCAGCAATCCAAGCTGCTATGAACCAAGCTGGACACGTTGGTGTGATAATGACTATTGTGAACTTGCGGCGACTGTTCCTGCCTCTGTTCTGGCGCTCTCCTGCCAGCACGGCACGGGGACTTCTGCTCCGCCGCCGTACGGAGGCCGAGCACTCGGCATGGACACAAACAGCAAATTCTGAGCGACGGTGGATGAGCAGAGAGCCAGAGCTGCCCAGTTTCAACAGACTTGTGTAAGCTAAAAATTCAAGTGGTGCAGGTGTTTAAAAACCAAGCACCGTCCCCTTGGTGCTCGCTGCAGGCACGTGAGCAGCACCTGTTCTGCTAAAGACTGCACTTAACTCCTCTGAAGTGTCAGCCATAGCTGCTGATGTGCACTGCTTTGCCAAAAAAAAGACACGAAATCCAACGTACTCAAGCCCAGCTTTTCTAAGTCGTGCACTTATGTAGTAGGACAAAGAAATGCACTTTTCAGCTTGGCTGTAATTTTTTGCCAACAATCAATATTTACTGCCTAATCATATTCTCCATATTGCAAGTTAGCGGTGTCACTTGCGCGCCGGGCCGAGCGCTACACGGAGGCCACACAAAGCTTCACTTGTAGACGCTGCAATCAGGGAGCCAGCTCTTGTCACAGCCTTACAAAAGGATTTCCTCTCGAGCAGCTCATCTTTAATCATTATAAAAGCACAGAAGTTTAATCCATTTTTGATGTAAGCGCTAATAGCTTTGTGTCCTTGAAGTTCAAAGTGGTCTTCGTGCATGTCGCTAATTAGCCGAGCAAGCAGCCATTCAGCTCCCTCTCATGTTTCTAATTAGATCCTTAACAACAAACAAATGTCGACCTTACAAAGGCTGTGCTACGTTTCCCTCCATTAGTTAAACAGTTTGGGAGGGAGGCGGTTTCCATTTTTCTGCAGTTGCTCCCCCCGAGAACATCACTTGAGGATGCCAGGCTGGGGCACTGGGGTGTCTGCGCTGCCCCGCACCGACCGCCTCTCGCTCAGGTGCTGAGCACCGGGGGTCTCAGGTGGGCAGGGACCACCCCGGCCCCACGCTGCGGCCTGGGATGCTCACCAGCTGCTTGGAGACCAGCGGCAAGTGAAATAGAGAGGTAGAGACACTCGGTCCTGTCAGCCATCTTCCCAACAGGTTTCTCTGCCAATTTAGCTGGTTTTACAGTTAATTTAAAATCTGGTGTGGTTTAATTTTTACATACTTCACGTGAAATGGCTGGGATTGTTTCCTCTTGCTCTCTTTTGGTGCTGGATGTCTGTACAGCTACCTCAGAGCCATTTCAGCAGCAGTACCTGTAGCACAAAGCTTTCTGGTTTTCAGGCGAGCTCCCTGCTCCAGTGCCCGGCTGGAGTGATCGAGGAGGTCCCTGTCCCGAGCACGAGCACGGTGGCTGCTGCCCCTCTCCATGCCCTGGGCCTCGGGCTCTTGCTGCGCCGCGGGACCCAGCCCCAGTGCTGTACATGCTGCCAGTGCCCGCGCATGAAGCTTTAACACATATTACCGTCCATCCATCTGGCAAATGAGGGCTAAAGCTTGTGATTCTGTGCTAATGCAGACCTCTCTCTAATAATTTTTCTATTTAAAATGAATAAGAGCCAAGATAAGAGAAGCTGGCACCTTCACCTCTCGCTGCGTAACATGAAATCTGTTGCTACTTTTACCATGGGCAACCACATCTGCATTAATTGTTTACCACAGCCCGGACAGGTCTTTTATTAATATTAATGAGTATCAGGGAACAAAAGGCCCCTTTATTTTTAGCCTACTCTAATTGCGTAGTAATTACTCATCTACAAAACAAATGAGCCAAACTCCATTGCCATAGCAACAGAAACTCCGGCCTCCCACTGTAACACATTAACTGGCTATCACTCCTGTTAATTTTAAATTGAAGCCTTTTGTACAATAACAGACAATACAGGAGGAAAATTAAAACAAAACCAGGTCTTTGTTCCACTGCCTGACGCGGCCGCAGGGGAGGGCAGTGCGGCGGGGGCACCTTCCCGCGGGGCGGACGCCTGTGGGGGCAGCAGCCCTGGGCCAGCCGGGCGGCAGACGAGGTGTACAGCCACGTTGAACCCCGGTGTTCCCATGCCACGATCCTCCTGTGCCATGGAGTTTGCACCAGGAGCTTGCACAGACGTTTCCACCAGACCGTTGGTCAGACAGGTGCTCCTGAGTGGCCCTGTACGCCTGCACTGCTTTGCACGCCTCTCTTGGGGTGGGCAAGGGGAAGACCCTCCCCATCACTGCTGCTTTTATTTAGCTCGATTTTTTATTTTTTTAAATCCTGCTCCCTTATGCCCAGGTCCAGAGCCGGGAGGAAGGAGAAAGAGGCACTGCTATGCCTGTTGAATTCTACCAAAATGAGATCTTGGACATGAGTGTCAGCAACCACGTGCCCTCCCGGCCTTCACGCCCCGGGCAGGACCTCCCTGACCCCTGCCACTGCTGCCAGCAAATGCGAGCTACGGGCACCAACAGGGCTAAAGCTGCCTGACATGGGTTTTTGGTAATAACACCCTGCAAAGGAAAACGTGAGCTCACGGATGAGGAAACTGCAAGACGCCGTGCCTACCACGCGGTGTCTTGGAGAGCCAAGGGCACCGGTTCATCTGTCAGCAGCGAATACCCGTGGCCCCTTCGCAGACACCTGGGAGCCCTCCATGGCACACAGCTCTGGGCTCTTGCTGTAACTACCAGGAAATGCCTCTAAAAAGCCCCAGATGTATGAAGTGATTATTTTTAAAAAGCTCGAGTTTATATACCTGAAGACCAATTTCGCCTTCTCCAGCAATTACTGATCCACACTCCTCATGCTAATCCAGAGCCAGATGCATGCTAACATCTGCTGCAAGGAAAAATGCCACTGCTTCTTTTTCGCTTTTTTTATCTCAGAAAGGAGAGAGGGAAAAATATAACTGTAATTATGTATTTACTTCTAAAACATTTGGGGAGAGAATCAGCATGAAAATACTCACAATAGTGTGTCTGTAAAATGCGCACCGTGTCACATTTAGTCGTTGTTCCACTAATGGGTAACAGCCTGCGCCTGCTGCCAGACAGGCGAGTTACTCCTCAGCTCAGCGAGTACTTTACGCTTTTGGTGATTAAAATGCACAAGATGTGCTCGTGTGCTTAAGTATCTCACTGCACCAGTCAGCTCACGCTGAAGGCCCCGCTTTCAAACTTCACAATGGCTCGTCTGCATCTTGCGTGGAACAAAGTTTAATTACGAGGCCAAGAGCTCTGTCCCTCTGCTCCCACTGGGGAAGACGCAGCCGGACGGTGTCACTCGGCCACCGCAGCGCTCAGGGGCTGCAGCACAGCCTGCCCGGCCAGGGGGCTGCAGGGGCACAACGTGGGCCCTGCACGAGCTCTGCCCAAGAGCCTTTTCCCACTGAAAATAATTCTCCTGATTGAAAAGACTATTAAAAGTTACCCACTAAATTCATTAAAGATTAACTTACACTGTACTTAAGTCTGCACTTCAGAGGTGGTCACTAATTGCACTGGAGATGATTTATCAAGTGCGCGAGATTTTCTATTACAAAATTATTGATTAAAGCTGATGTATTTAAACCACAATAGACTTCAGCCAGGAGCACGGTAAAACAACCGCCGCTGTGGTCAAGGCCTAATAACAGCAGCACAAAATTGTTTTAAATCTACTGAATTTACTACTTTGTCCCTTAGAAAGCTCAGTCCCACAAGGATTGAAAAAATCAGAAAATGGCATCCTGGAGTAAAAGAAGACAAACAAGGCTTGTGTGCTGCCTGCGTTCTGGGAAGAACAGGAGTGGGGGCTCAAACCTGCCTGGAACAGCACAGGACTTCCCATCTGACACCGAAATGACTCTGCTTTCATTATTTTTAGTTTGGGGTAATCAGAAAAGTAACTGTAGCACTCACTGAAGAATAAAAAGGATATTGTCAGCGACACCAGCAAAAAGCACCCACGGAAACACCGACTGCCCTTCTCACGTAACCACGCCACACAGGCTGGAGGAGAATGGTGCATTCACCGTTCAGACAGGACTCGGTGCAGAGTCTGGCTTCTTCTCTGTTTAACACGAGACATTTGTCTTTGTGCTCACCCATTACAGGAGCACAAAGCTGTGCGTGGTTCTTTGTCTTACCCCTCCCTCCCTGACCGCCTGCAATGCTCTCAAATGCTGACTGCCTCTGTTAGGAAGATAAGCAAAAGATAAAATCTGATGCAGCCATTAATTTTTCGATGCATCAGCCGTGCTGAGCTCCAGTTGCCAGCCTCTGTCACATAATTACAGGCTGTTCCAATGGAGTGAGAAATTTCAGCCTGCTTGCTGCTCCCAAGTGGTCCACTTGTTAGGTTCTGGCTTTTGAGATTACATAGCTTGGATTAAATTTTATGTACTTTTATATAGCAAAATAAAAGAAGGAGAGTAGTTCCACCTGAGCTGCTGTGCCACAAGGGAGTCCTCTCAACGGGCCGTATAAATCCCAGACTGGCTCATCGCTGGATCTCCAAAACGCTCCTCCTCCTGACATTTCTGTGTGCTGGCGTCGGCTCTGCTCCTTCCACACACAGACCAACTGCGGTCCCACTTTTTTATGGCTGTAATTTGCTAACACTATGGGTGCCTAACGACAAGATTAAATTTTTAGAGCACCTTCTTTAAGTTTAAGACCAGGAGTCCTAAACCCCATGCAATTTGTCGCTCTGCTAACTTTTAGATACACTCCTCACTTCATCATATGCCTTGCGCATTAAACAGTGGGTCCTCCCATCTCCTTGGCAGATTGAGATTGAAGGGGGAAATTATTCTCCCCCTTGATGCAGGAGTGGTTCAGCTCCTCAGGGGCAGTAAGGGAAGTAATCTGGGTGGCTCAGATTGCCTTGCATGGGCTTGCATTGTGTCAGCTCCGTCCAAGCGGTTGTTTGGTTGATTTACTTCATGTTCTATTAGAGGTAAGGAGCAGATACAAACTCTTAATTACATTTTGAAAGCCCATTCTGGATATTTTATTTCCTTTTAAAGCACTTGCTGAAATAAGTGCCTGAAGATTGCCTGTACCCAGCGGAGCAGGAACGCGCTCAAAGCACGCTCGGTTTGCAGGGCATCGCCCGAGTGCCCGGGAAGGAGGGAGGCTGGGGAGGGGTGGGACGGTGCCATACAGTATCTGTCTGCTCCCAGCACGGTACTTTCTGACAACCAACAAACTGAACAAATAAGCAAAGCCTAATTCAGGATCTCAATTACCATCCGTGAAGCTTACTGACTACAACTTCATTTGTGAAAGAATTAGAAAAGTTTAGTGCACAACCGGGGCATGAGAAGCAAAGACGCTTGCTGGCTCAATGGCAAAGATGATGAACTTGTCTCAAACTCCTAATGCCGGTATTTATGAAATGTTACATTTTAATAGAAAAATGTTCCCTTAAGCTCAGTGACATGGCAATGAATACAAACCGCCACTAGCTTAGAGTCTCTGTTGCATAACAAGATTTAAGGTTTATGACCTAAAAACAATTGCTTTACAGCTCAGGACAGTCTGCAGGAAGCTGCTTCACACACATGGTATTATACAGACACCCAAATGGAGTGATTTGCATTTGGCACATCTGGTCTACAACTGCTAACGAATGATTCTATGGGCTAATATGGGCGAGTAACAGGCTGATGAAGAAACCATGATTGTAAAATGATTTAAAAAATATCTTAAATTCTTTTAAATACAAAATAAAAATAGGAGAATATAGTTATACTCAGCATTTTAATTCCTAGGGACTTTAATTTGAAAAAATATAGCAAATTTACTATCAACATGACAGCATGTGCGGGTTCTTGTACAGAAGGGTGTAGGTTGCCTACAGCCATGTTCAATTTAAACTTCCAGATAATGGGATTTAACAAATACGGTACTATGGATCCAAGCCTTTAGCAGCTCTCTGCTTTATTGATAGCCCTACACTTTCAATCAGACCAAGGCTATGCTTTTAACTGCCGCGCTATTTCACGTTGATGGTACCTATAATATCAACTCAACAATGCATGTTCTACAACTACATCTACTGCTACCAGTACGACTACTACAGTGCATGCATTTAGTTCAGTCCCACAGATACATACACTCTAAGAACAGGCAAGGGGAGATGTGAAATGTTTTACGGGGGACAACAAGTGTTTTGTTTTTTAAGTAAGGGAAATTAATAAAAACATCAAAAGAAAGAAAGTGTACAAAAAAATAGAGACATTTCTCAAGAGTTGATATGAGTCGTTTCTTGAACCGTTTCATCTGAACAAGCAAAAAACATGCAACCAGCTGCTACTAACAAGAAGCTGGACACTGAGAGAGGATTAATAGGTGTGGACAAACCTTCCCGCTGAGAGCGCTCAGAAGAGTGTTTGAGAGGAGGTGTGCACGTCCGAGTGTAAGAGAGGCCGGAAAGTATGCCTCAGAGACACCCTCTCTCACAGCAGCCCCAACCAAGCAAGAGAGAAAACAACAAAACATAACTGCTCACACTCACCATCAAGGTCAGTAGCTCGCGTTACTAGATTCGTTATACTGGCAAGTATAAAGTACAGTAAGGGGTTGTCGGGGCACGGGGCTCAAAGCCGGGACTGGCGCCCGAAATCCAGATGTGCCGGAGGCGGGGGCCGGGAGTGGGGAGGCTCCTTGCGCCGTGCCCCCCGCTGTCCCACCGCGCTGGGTGCCGCCGGCCATCTCGGCGGGCCGAAGCGTGCCCGTCGGACCCGCCGCGCCGGCACGGCTCACCTGGGACAGGCGTGCGCGGCTGCCGCTGGTGCCGAGCAGCGGGGATCGGGCTGAGATTATGGCCTTAGCGTTTTTGTCTCCAGTCATCAGGGAGGAATAGTTGGTGGCAACAGGTTGGAAACTGGAAAAATCTCAGACTTGTCAATGAACCAAAAAGGAAGGAACAAAAATCCTCTCCTGCCAATTTTTTGCTGTCTCACTTTCCTTCCAAATTAATCCCCCCCATGTCAAATGCAAGATAAAAATGTCCCCCCCCACATGATTTTATTTTAAAAAAAGCATTTACAAGACAAAAATGTTTTACACTTAAAATATGTCAGGTGGATTTAAAAAGAAATGTGACATTGATAGTGAAGTTGTCTAGGAGGAGTTTGCAGCACTCAAACTTTTAAGTTTGCTCATTTTCCATGGCTCAGGTCCCAATTCATTAAAAAAAAATACAGGAATGGATGAGGTTGTCAAAAGCAGCCGAGGGATCCGGCAGCACAGCCCCACCTGACGTGAACGGACGTGGCCAAACCCCCTCATCAGCTCAAGAGACCTCAGCTATTGCCTCCTCACAGGGATGTGGACCGGGCGTGTGATTTACTGCGAGAGGCATCGCTGCATTCACCCTGCCCGCACGTCAACGGCTAAGCTGAGCCTGAATTTATGACTGACATTGAGCACGAGTAGAGGGAAATGTCCCTTTTTGCTGATTGTAGGAGATAGCTGCTGTAACAGATAAGAGAACTTGTTTGATCTAGTGTGGTAAACTGGTGGCTGTGTCCTCACAAGCTGCAATAGAAAAAGAAGGGGAGAGGGAAGCAAAGACCGGATAGCGCAGGGGACGGGGCCAGGAGTTGCCCACAGCCACCGCGGCCCCGTTGCAGCCCCCATGCAGTTAACTGCCCCCGGCGGGCTGCTCCCGCTGTTAAGCAAACATGCAGGTTTCCTCCAAGGACACAGGACCACCACCCCAGGAGCAACGGAGGTCATTAGTGCCCACACACCAGAGCCGAGGGGGTTTGGAAATGAAAAGGCCGCAGTCTCCTTGGGAGACCAAGACGCAGGCCCAGGCGCCAGGCTGAGTGCCGGCGGTGCAGAGCCACTGTGCTCGGTGGTGAGGGCAGCACCTGGGGCCAGGTCACTGTGGAGGTGGCCGGAGGGGACACAATGCCACGTTGCCCGCAGTGGGGCTGCGGAAGGGGCAGAGGCCACAGGGCCCGGCCAGCGGCCTGGGGCAGGGCAGGCCAGCAGCGAGATGGGGCAGGGGCCTTGCCTGGGTGCCTTCTGGCTCCGTCCGGGCTGAAGAGGGAACTGGGCCAGCATGGGGCAATGGTGTTGTGCTCTGGGCTTTGGGCTGGGACACGTGCAAAGGAGGGCTGTGCAAATTTGTAAAGGGAAAAAAAGAAAAACCAACCGAAAAGAAGAAAAACCCCAACCATTTTTCTTGTAATGAATCGGGCCCATACACTGTATCACAAGATCATACTCTACTGCTCCTGAATACAATTCACTACCATGGCTGGATGGAAGTGGCGAACCCAGGATGTCCCTTCCGAAAACTGTCTTTGGATGGAGATGACTCTACATGAAACACACTGTGCCCAGAGCAGGGCTCACTGCTCGTGCAAGTGGCAGTGGGGCCGGGGCTGCAACAAACCCACCTTCCTCCTTGAGATCTTGGGGCTGGGAGGGGCTCTTTTGATTCAGTTTTGGGGTTTTGCCAGTTTTGTGCAAAGAGGCAATTTCGAGGCTTGAAAGACATTTCCAAACACCATACTGCTCTTTAAACTTGCCAGAAAGGGTGTTGTTAATTTAGGATTAGTTTTAGTTTCGTATTGCAAGTTCAAATAAAAAACGAAAGAAACAAAACAAAACAGAAAACCCAACAGAAGGAAAAACAAAAAACACTCAAATTAAAGACAAATGATTTTCAGGCACAGAATTGATCAATGCTCAGTTCAGTTGTAATGGGCACCAAAAGCACTCCGATTAAAAAAATAATAATCAGGGAAGCAACGTTAATCCAGCCAAACCCTCTGTGCCTTGCTAAGGGGCAACTCACCAGGTCTGTTTGTACGTAAAACAAAACCTGAAGGGCAAAACATGAGGAAGAGGCAGAAACAATGAAGTCTTTTTTTTTTTTTTCCCTGAAATAATATGCAAAAAACAACCCCTTTTTTTCCTCTTTGTTTCTTTTGTTTTATTGCTTTTTTGTTTCCCTCTGTGAAGGGGCAGTGGGAAGAGCAGGGAGATTGGGGATCCCCACAACCAGTCTGGCAAGTCACCCCTTAGGCGCTCTCTACATGCCACAAAATGGAACTGGTACAGATAATCCTTTGTAGCCTGCAAGCAGTGCCAGTTTGCATGGAACGGAGTTCTCCTGGTGTCTTGCTTTGGCCTCCATGGCATCAGGCTCACACTTGAGACATATCAGGGCCTGCGCCCTCCTTCCGTTGCGTAGCGGTTTAGTCGGTTCTTTTCTGGAAGAGCCCAGTTCACGCACTGGGACCGCCAGAAAAGTCACCAAGAAACCCCCACGTCAGGACAGCGTCATGAGTGAACTGGGAAACAGCTGCCAACGCCACGTCCTCCGCCCAGGCACAGGCCTCTGCCCAGCACAGCGGTGAGGGGCCGGTGGCTCCGACCCCAGGGAGCAGCCCCTGAGCCAGGGAGGCCACAGCCAGCTTCTCCCTCGGCCGGGCTCAGTGCCCCGGAGCCACCTGCATGCATGGGGACAGGCCGGGACCGGGGCAGAGGAGGGCGCTGACAAACAAGCAGCTCACTTATGACTGCACTGAACACTCAATTCCCTAAGTAAAGCACTAATTCGTATGTTTATCTGAATTTAAAACCAAAGGTAATAACGGTAATTGGCAATCATTTATTTATTTCCCTTAAGGGGAAAAAAATAAAAGTTTTCAGAAGGACAGGAAGAAAAGCTTTGGCATTTCTCATGGGAAGCAGGCCGGAGTTTGCAGCAGGGAATTGAGGTGGTCGCCCGAGAAAGGGGCAAATTACCATCAGTGCTGGCCGCCCCCGCACAGGAAGAAAACACCATCCCAGTAAGGGATGTGTCCAAACTGGTTTGAAGTGGAGAGCACAGCTCTGAGTGCAGCAGGAGCCCATGCTGCTGCATTACCTCAGCGCAAACTTTCTATGAGAAATGAAAACTTTTTTTCAAAAAAAACCCACATTTTTTCAAAAAAAAACCACATTTTTTCTTTGTTTTGGTGTCCTTTATAATCTCAAATTTAAACCAAAGAAACCAAGAAACCAACATAATAAAGGAATAAATAAAGAAACAAATTAGAATATCTACCCAGGTTTTGGCAGTTCTTACGCCAATCTCCTGCAAGGTGCTCCAGGCCCCGTGGCCTCTGCTTGTAGTTTGGGTTTGGGTTTGATTTTTTTTTTTTAATTTATTTTTTGGTGATTGATTGTTTTCAGGTCCCCAGGATAAGTGTGAGGAAAATCAGAGAAATGATGGAGAGCTGCAGCCACACAGAATACCGACAGAGCTTTTACCTGACCCTGCACTCTGAGGGTTTGCTCTTCCACGGGCCCCCCTACCTGATCCTCTTGCTGCTGCCACGGCTGCCGCTGCTACTGGTCCATAAGCCGCTGCCGGAAAACCTGGCCGTGGAGAAAAGGAGAAGGGTAAAGAAAGAAGCCAGCGGGCACCACGCGTCTCTGCAGGGCGCGGGCGGCCGTGGCCTGCTAAGGGCAAGGCGTCTCCGAAGGGCAGCGTGAGGCTGTGGTCCCAGCTCCCCGTGCCATGGACGGGCACTGTGTTTGGGAAGAGCCAAGCCCTGCCCGTGTGCCTGCTGCAGGCAGTCTTTGCTGGTACAAAGGTGGCCCAAATCTCCTTGCAGAAGATGTAAACAGCAGCGTGAGCCGCTGACGGCGCTTCGTCCCGCGCGTCTGGCCAGAGCACGCTGCAGAAGCCGAGGCACTGGGGTGGATAAACTCAGAGGGACGCCTGCAGCACTTAGCTTACATCTCCTTACTTTCAGACGGTTAGGGTCGGACCGCTTGCACAAAACAATGGGTGCATTTTGTTCTGTGCTTATTTGCAAGTGATAATAATGTGCTGATCTATAGACATAACAGTAATGGAAAATACGAGAAGGTACTCATGTCAAGATCACAGATTTGCTGGGATCAAGCAGAAAAAACTCACCAGAAAGTAATTTAAACAAGAGAGAAAGAAAAAAGCTTTTGAAAGCAAAACAGCCACAGATCAAGGATCAATAAGACATACACCCTGCTACAGGGGGGCTGAGACGTTACAAATGAATGAAATGCTGCTAGCAAGATTTCAGATTCATTTTCTTAATTAATATTAAAAAGATCTGCCAGAGGCTCTGACTTTAAATATGTATTTTAAGAGGGCAATGGCAAGGTCCAGGCTATGAGCAAGAACCCCAAATACCCTTGCTGCAAAGTCAACAAAGCAGTCACAGCACTCCTGGTCTTTGGGAGCTCTGGCTGCTTCTGGTGCCAGCCAGGACACCCTGTGGGGTAGCCACTGCCACGGCACCTGCCCCTCAAGCATGCTCCAGGACTTTGATCACAGCTGCTTTGCAATGCTGAAGAACCACACAAAAATAACTGAGCCAACAGAAAAGAGAACAGCAAACTAGAGAAACGGAGAGAGCGAGATCCAGAAGAACCAGCAGACTACGAGCCCGCTACCTCTAGCGCTACCATCCTAGCTACAGGGAATCTACCGGGGGCATGAACAGAGAGCAGCTAGGCTAGAGTGACTTGAGGCTACTTAAAACATTAATTAAAAAAAGACATACTTGCATTTAAATATGGTAATAAGGCTGTTGAGGGAAAAGAAAAAGTCTAGGTAAATGTATGCAGAGCTACCCCAGGCTGCTGCCTGCTGCTGCTCCCCGCCCACAGAGCCCATGCGCGCAGCAAATCCTGTTACTTAATGCCACTGCCAACTGCTTGTTTTCATTATGTTGGTGATCTGCTATGATCCCTGAGGAGCGGGATGCAGTGGGAAGCACATCTATACTGGGGGATATTGTAACCAAAGTGCACTCTTGCTGGTGATGGAGTCATTAACCCTGGTTGGCTCCCCCTGACATATGGGTAGCGGATCTACAACATCCTGGAGTGAGAAGACTTCGGTGTTAGAAAGTCAAACCAACCTTTGAACAGCAGGGAAAACACCTGTAGGGCAAGTGCACAGGCTCTGGGCTTCATTTTTGTGCAGAGCCATGCCTGTGTTAAACCTCAAGCTGGTGCTGTGGGCGATGCTGGGCTTAAAGCCTCTCCTCCTCTGCCACAGCACACATCCTGCTAACATGTCCTGAGAGCAGCATCCTCAGCATTCCCGTGTCACGTTCGGGATCAGCCGGCCACCAGCAAACCTGCCACTTGGAGGCTCTGGGGGCTCGCTAAACCATCCGTAAGGGATCAGAGGAGCTGTGGATTTCCCATGGAATAAAATGCCTCTGCCAAAACCAATCTAATACCCTTCAAATCACCAAGCATCCCCTGAAAGCAGCATAAAGAACAGGGCTGGAAAGTTTGTTTCTCTTGTTCAACTGCCAGGGACTCTCAGTATCTATTTGAAATGCAGGACAAAAAGTTTTGCCATGCAAGAGAATGAAATAACAAGGGTGGAGAAAGCACTCCACAGAAAGAGCCCGAACAAAGCATTTATTATGGCATTCCGGAGTTCACTGCAGACAGATGTGTGACAAAACGAATCCCTCCTCCCCCAAAGAAAGCCATTCTCCTGATTCTGAGATGAAAGCATCTGCGTGACACGGCACTCCAGACAGCTCAAGGGTGATCGGGCCTGCTCGCGTGCTGCCCAGGACAGCCACATGCAGCAGCAGGATGGCGCGGCCGCTGCACAAGTGGGAGATGGAAGCAGTGACGGATTATCTCGACTGGCAAAACCTGCTTACCAGTACAGACTCACAGACTGGCTCCATCACTGGAGGATCCCTAAATCAATCCAACACACTGAAAGTAACCAGTCCCACACACTGAAATTACATTTGCCAGGCACTGCATTAATCAGCTCCTTCACCTGACAACAAATTTCCCAGTCATCACACTGTTGAGCACATTAATGCTGTGTGGTGCTAAGAACTGTGCCAACTTACGTCTTATACTTATGGAGTTTGTCCCTGAATCTCTCAGGAATGATCGGCAGCTGACACTGTCTGCATTTCACAGATGGGATAAAACGAGGCACAAAGAAGCAAAGTGACTCCAGAAAGTTATCTGCAGAGAGCGAAGGATGCAGCCCGGCTCTCACCCATTCTGGTCTCAAGCTCCACCACAAAATATCTGTAACTCCCTGAACACCAATCCTATAGCGTTACTGGAACTCTTCTGGTCATGCTGTATTATTACCTCCCATTGTTTATACATTTTTAAATCAGTGAGGACTGCACCTGCACCATTGTATTAAAATCTGAAAGCTGGGGCACCTGGAGCTATTTAAGGAAGCAGAAAGCATTAGCAAGCACTTGTGCTAGTTTCTGTGCCCCAGAAGCGATCTGCTTGCCCACAGAGCCTCTTGCTGGCCCTGCAGATCACACCAGCACTTCGGCGAGGATGTCTGCCTGCGTTCCAGCACTGGCAGCCCCTTCTCCTGGGCCTGGGTTTAAACCAGCTCCCCCGAGTCCTCGAGGCACCTTCCGGAGAGCTGCTCTGGCAGTGCCAGAGGTGGATCCGCTCCGTCCTGCCCTGACCGATGGCCCTGGGGCTGCCTCAGGAGCTCGCCTCGGCAGAGCCGTGCACTGAGCCTCTGCAGCTGCCGCCTGCAAAACTCCCAGGGCGTTATTAACAGGCTTGGAGGGAACCGGGCACCCAGACCAGGGCACTGGGAAGGCACTGGGAGGCACTGGCCGCAGCATGCTCTGGGTCCAGCCCCCAGCAGCGATCCCACCGTCTGAGATGCAGGGGGCCCAGCCTGGCTTCCTCCAAGCGTGCTGCGCTCTGAAGTCAACTGGGAAATCAGAAAGGGCTGCAGGATGAGATCGACTCCTTCACCGTGTTTGTGTGAGGGGCTCCAATTCTCGCAGAAAACAACCCCTGTCCTTCTTTGTGTATCCTCTGCATAAAATTGCCTAGAGAAAACAAGATACCAAAGCTGTTCCAAAGGAGCAAAGTGCCCATTTTAGGCGTTGCAATTAGAAGATATTTTACAGTAAATGTTTTGCAGTGGGCTCGCACACTGACCAGGAAAGCCCTGAGGATTCACAGCAATTTCATGCTCTCTTATTGCTCAGAGTGAGCCAAAGCCAGTATTTGGAGGTCAATTTTTCACAGATAATTTTTTCTGCTTCCTGCATCAATAGTTTCATTTTAAATACTGAAGCAGCCTCGTGCGAGGGAAGACGGACACATCTGTTTTTAAATGCTGTGCCCTGAGGTCACAGATGGAGTCTGTGGCTGTCTGCAAGCAACTGCTTTCTCCAACGCACAAACAAGTTTGGGAGCAGGGGATCGAAAGGGTGGCACGCGACCGAGAGCAGCAGGACTGGAGTTCAGCAGGCAGCATGCAGCCCCACTGGCTCATACATGGCATTACCAAGCAGAAAAAAAACTAAGATCTGGGGATTTAGCAGATCTTTCAGGAGATTTGGGAACAAATCTGGCAAGAGCAATGCTGCATTAGGAGGGGCAGTCCTTGCACAGTGCTCAAGGGCTCCGTGGGGCCCATTGCAGGTCTCTGCAGGACCAGGACTGGGCCCTGGGGCTGCCCAGGAGCCCCTCCAGCAGCAGGGGACGGGGGCTGCTGGTGCTTCCCGTGAGCCACAGCCCCTGCCCCATGCACCACGGCAGCGCTCCGGGCCAGAGTGACACTGCCTGCAAAGCCACCCGTGTCTTCACTCTGCTCTTTCCTTCTCAAACCACATTTCTCTACCCCAGCACAAAGCTAGCTGAAAGACGCCTAGAAACAAGTGAAAAACACAATAAGCATTATATACCCCCTTCCTCTCTGCTGCCAGGTTGTTATAAAACGTCTGCCATTGCAGCAAAGCGAATTACACCCATTTGCTTTCAGGGGTCTGCACCTCACCCTGAGACAGGCACAGCGTCTGCATCGCCCGAGCATCCCTTGCTGGGGTCTGGAAACCCCCCGCAGCGCCAGTAACAAAGGCATGGTTTGAACACAGTGCCTTTTTCATGTCGCTCAAGCTTTCAAAAGAAAACATTCCCGCAACAGGGCAGGAGAAGCCAGCACGCTCTTGCCAACCCCCTGAGAGGGGAAAGAAGAACGCAGCGGCTGTGCGGGTCTGTTGAGCTGGGGGTCTTGCTGCGGACGCGGCCAGCACTTCACTTCCAGTCTGTGCTACCGGGGCAGAACTGAGGAGGGAGGAGTCTTTGCACTTGGAGATGATGGCGAGGAACTGCAAGGCTCAGGCAGACGGAGGGGAAGCAGCCTCTGCTGAAGTGTGCTGCAGCTGCGGCCACATCCCGCTGGCTGGGGGTGCTGCGGGGAGCTCGGGGCTGCTCGGCGGCGGGACCGGGAGGACCCAAATCTTCATCTGCAAGTGCTGCCCCACTGCCAGCCAGGCCATTGCTGCCATGGCTGTGGCCAGACCGCCACCAGCACTCCCCTGCTGTCCTGGCCCAGATGGGCAACCACCAAGTGCTTCAGGCTCGGCTCTGCTTGGCCCCTGTAGACCCAGGAGGACACGATGCCATATTCTACAAGCAGCCAGCCAACAGCAACCAAACAACACGACCAAAAAGTCACAAAGACCCGGATAATCAGGTTTTCTATCAAAAAATACTATGCGAAGGATTTTCTCTGCTTCCTACCAGCTAAAGCACGTAGGGCAGAAGAGGTCATATGCTTAGACATTGGCAATAAGCACGTGGATTTAAAACAACAATAAAAATGCAAGCTGAGAGTCTCAAATCATCATCTGCCTTCAGCGCCAGACTTCAGAAAAACAACAGAAATTATGAGATGTGCACGGAGAATAAAAGCCACCGTAAAACAAGCAGAATACTTCCTCCCAGTTTACCGACTATTTGCATGCGTTGGCGTCACAGCTGAGCGCCGGGGCTCAGCCTCCCGAGCACCGCTCCGAGCGGGGCGTTTCGGAGGCCAGGCGGCCGAGCTCCAGGTTTACGTCCCGCCTCATCTCACAACGCTTTGTCTTTTCGGCTGACCTGGCTCACGCAGTGTGCCGATCTACATCACTCGTTTGGGAGTTCACTTGATCTCCCAGAAAAAAAAAAGTGTGAAGTCGAGAATGTAAAATCGTCTGCAGGTTGAGTGGGAAAAGGCGAGGGGAAACTGATCCCCTCCTTTCAAGCAGAGTTACCAGCGGCTTTGATCAGCACAGAAAAGCGTCGCAAGGCTCACAGCTGTCATTTCAAATGGGTTCTCGCTTGCATCATTCTTTCCATTAGGCAGTGTTATCCTCTTTGTAGGATCTTTAGGCTTCATTTCAAAAGTATCAGAGACTCACAAGCATGAAGCAGAAGAGCCCAGTAGCCTTTTTTTGGGAGGCGGGCAGGCGTGGGTCCAATTTACTGGACACAAATGCAGTCTTTAATGGTGAGCACACACAAGGGAAAGCTCCATCCCAAAACAATCCCTTTATGTTTAAAACCTTCATCTTTCCGTCCTCTCCCTTTCTATAAGAAACAAGAATGAGAAAGGAAAACCAGCTGCCATTTCAAGCTGCAGATTAACAGCTAACCGCTCACCACACAGAGGAACATAGAAATCACATTTTATCTGGGCTTGGTGAAAGACGAGGGTTCTACCAAACCACTCGCAACCTATCATGGTTTAGAAGCAATTAACACTTTTGGATTTGACCGAAGACCCTGTGAAACTCTCCCCACGCCCGCAGGATGTGACCGTCCGCAGCACCTGGAGCTTCCAGCAGCGAACCCGCCGTGTCCCTGCGGACGCGGGGCCGCGCCGCCTGCCCGATGGCCAGGGGGGAACAAGGCACGGGGCAGCGGTCCATGGAAATGGAGAATTTGTTTCCTAAGCTTTCGATCAATTCTATTAATACTTTTAGCTTCTCCAGGCCTGCTCGGAGTTCTTTACTGTGACAGTCCCATTAAGTGTTTCCCTTTGTCTTTATATGCTGTGTTACATCAAGCTTATTAAAATCTATTTCACCAGGTCAGAAAATTAGCGAACTTCAGATACAGCACATCATGCATAATGGAAACCTCATTAAACAGCCCACTGTGTTATTCAAGGCACAGTCATCTGCTGCTTAAAATGTACAATGCGTAGCAAGATTTTGTAGGAAAATTCCCAACGTCAGACACCCGTAACGCGCTTCACACCGGATGCGTGTTTGCAGATGGATGTTATTATGAACAAATATTTCTGCTTTGGAATTTCAACAAAACAATAAAAGCCAAATATAGTTAATTTAAAATTTGGCACTTCCACATTATGTACAGTGAACAACCCATTTTTCAGCTGTTTACCACTCTCAGGCCACGGTTTTTAAAATGAGAATGATGCACTTTTGCCCAGTAATTACTTTATGCATCAGTGAGACAAAGCCTTGTTTGTCTCCAAATTATCATTCTGTGTCATTTCAAGTGTAATAACCCTTTTGCAGTTATTTCACCATGCAGAAAACTGGGAAAGTTCTCAAAGGCAAATGGTTCACTCTAAGAAAAATATTTATTCAAAAAAAACCCACAACAAAACCAAAACCAAAAAAAGAAAAACCAAACCAAAACAATCCAAACCAAGAAGCAAAAGCTGGTAGCTGTTTTAGCTTGTTTACTCTACTTAAAAGCTATTCCAATCCTATGGCAGCTTTAAGGCATCCACTACACTTCTGAAATGTGCCCTATGAAAACTATACCTCCCACCACCCACCACTCTAACTTGGTGTGTAATTCTCCCTAATTCAGTATCTGGTGAAACACAGGGAATTACGAGCTTCAAGCGAAAGCAGCTGATGTGCACGAAGGGGAATCTCAACTAAATCGCTTCCTAGAAGCAAGTAATGCTGTTTAGTACTAAGCTGATCACCCCATGAAAGCATTTCTCATTTTAAAGCCCAGAGCCAAACACTTACCATTGATTTTTAATAAACAAGGTATGTGTAAGTGAAATGATCACTGCAGGGGGAGGAATACTTGTGAATTCGCCGAACCCACGCCTGACACACAGCACAGCAGCACTGAATTTCAGTCACCTGCTGCTGAACGAACAAGGGCAGGTTAGGTGGAACAGCATCAAGGCATATATTTAAAGTTCAGCAAAGTGGCACTGATTTGCTTCAAGCCTCATTTCAATTGCTTTGATGGTAGAAAAAATGAGCTATTTTGTTTAAACAGCTTGTTTAAATTTTTATGAATGATCTAAACTATCTGGGTAAGTATTATTAAAAGACAGATCCCAGACTATGAACGAATGCATAAAAAGAGCTTACGCCTGGAAGCTGAAGCAGGCAAAATTCGACATAGGTGAGAGGCACCTACATAAAGGAGGAGGTAATTAATCAGAGGACAAGGTTATCAGAGGGCAGGAAATTCTCCACAACTTGCAGGTTTCCAAGTCAGGAGCGAACGCCTCGCCAGAAGACACGCTACAGCTCCCTGCAGCTTATGGAGCACAGCAGCGGTGGCTGGCAGGGCCAGGGAACTTCACGCTTCCTTGCTGGAGGAACTGCTGCTGTGCATTTCATAATCCACATTATGAAAAAGGTCAGAGGAGAGGATTGTGGTGCTGAGCTTAAAAACCCTTAGGGCATCACTGCAGGGACTATGTATTACTGCTTCTGGGCAAAGGAGAACTTGGAAGCTACTTAAAACTTAATTATGAGCTTGAAACCCTACTATTAAACGTGACTGAAGAATGCTTTTGTGCTTTAAGGAGAATAATCTCTTCAGTTCTTTTTCAGCCCCCAGTTTTTAACAGCTTTACAGTTAAAAATTGTACCTACAGAGGCCAAAGGCCTAAGCAGGTGAGGTGCTGAGCTCTGGCCGATTTGGACAGGTAGAACTTCCTGTAGCAGAACTGGCATTACCACATCATGTTATGCTTTCCATAGGGTAGTCCGTGTTTGCTTCCATACGTGTGGGCTTGCATTATGACTCTTTACTCCTGTGGCTAATTATTCTCATTAAGTTCCCCAGCTGCTGCAGCTGCGGCCTGCTCACCACACAACGATCACTCAGGGACTCTTTTGCTGCAGAACTGCCTGAAACACAAAGAGCTCGTGAGAGACCCGGATTCACTGGCAGGTTTGTTTCATTTTTCTTTCCTTTCTTTCCTCCCTGTCCCTTTAGGATCGCTCATTTTCAGGGCGATGTCCCTGAATATTTAAAGCCCATCGCAAATATCATGCACAGATCAGTGAGCAGCTGGGAACAGGACAACCAAGTTCAGTGTTCAAGATGTCCTTGCTGATCAAGGAGGTGTTCGAGGCATCACCAGAGAAAAACCTAATGAAGGGCCTGGCAAGTTTTGGTCCTGCCAGACAAGCAGTATGGGGAAACCTTACCAGAACCTTGCTCGCCGCACAAAGCCTCTTGCCCAGACCTGGACAGAAGTGGGGGCAGCACTCGTACCAGCCACCTGCTGCTGTTCAAGTTGGTGGAAGCTGGACCACTGGCTGAGATCAACAGCTTCCCTCCTGAAAAACTCCCCTTAAATTCAATAGCCAGATATTAGTTTAAGGAGCGGGGCAAATGGCAGGTGAAAAGGAATTTTACAAAGCACTGCTCTGCAACACGGAAAAAAACAACACAAACTCTTCTCAGAAAACAAATGCACCTAAAAGCTGCTTAAGTTCTGCTCGGGTTTGGGGAACGGCTCTAGATAACATTTTTCCTTCATGAAAACAAAAGCTATTGCCATCTAAGCAGAACTTGAAGGAGTACCTTCTGGCTTTATAGGCTTTGCTATATTAACTTCTCAGTTTGTTTTCCACAGCTTCCGTTGCTCCTTGCTCTGGGGATGGGACTGCAACAAGAACAGCCCCTCCTCAGCCTGCCCTCAGCCAGCACAGGAAACCCAAACTCTTAATTTTAAACCAGGTTAAGTCCATAGCCTTCGTTTTCATTGATGAAGATGGAAACTGAAAGTTCTGAAGAGTGACAATTAAGGTGATTCTAGCAGATTTCAAATGCATTTTGTAAACCACTTTATGCCATGCAGATGCAGTAATGTGTTTTAGTTGAACAAAAGCATGCAGCGCAGGGATGCTTACAGCAGATTTTAAGCAGTTAAGAGAGGGTTAGACAAAGAAGTCAGAACGGTTCCTCTTACTGTTACAAGGCTTAACTTAGCTGCACCTCCCGAGTACCTCCACGGCTTTATACCATGTCTTGCTACATACGACATGATCTGCTTGGCAGTACGGTGAAGCTACAAACATACCCTTTCCCTCTCACTCCCACTGCATCTCCTTTTGGAGATTACTTATAAAGGAGTGGGAAACCAAGAGTGAGAGACCTGCAGGAGAGCAAAACAAGCTTGCAGCTTTGTAAAATTCCTGAATGTCCTCAATACCAGATACAGCAACTTACTTCCTTACCTCCTTTCAGGCACAATGAAAAAGCAGCCTGAAGCTTGTCATTATTATAGCAATTACTCTTGTCTTTGGTACCAGCTCCTTTTCCTGACCCAGAAAATAACTATCAGACTCACTAGACAAGCATCACAAATAACTTCTATGTAAGAACAGCTTCCTACCCAGAACTGATGGACTACAAGTGAACAGTTTGCGACTGCTATCAGAAAAGAAACTAAATTAAGCTTCATACATTAACAGAAAGTTGGTTTGGTTTTAAATGCTCTCGTAATAACAAAAAACATAGTTTAGACTTTGAACTTTGATTTTCACAGCACCAGGCACTGCAAGAGCATGACCCAAGACTGGGCTTTGCAGACTACAGAGTATCATTATTAATAAGCAAGTGTATTTCCAGGAGCTCAGAGAAGTTTGTGAAAATATTTGTTCTTCCCATCTTTCCCCATATATAAAGGCTTTAATAAGTTTTAAACATTCAAGCAAACAAACCCTTAATTAAAAAGAAATTTATATTCCGGAGCTGAAGGCTTCTAAGTAACTTTGACAATCCCCAGACATCCAGGTAACGATGGAAGAAAGTATAACAGAGGGAAACAAAGCGATGGCAACTTCCGTGCTCCCCCAGGCACAGCCAGCAGCACCAGTCCCACTGGGGGGTCTGGGGACAACGTTTGCCATCCCAGTGAGGGACCTTCTCTAAAGCAACAAGAGTTACCTGGTTTTCCTTTCCATTTCCAAACAGCAGAAAGAGATTCCTGCACATCAGTGCTGGAGAGTTTGCAACAAGGGTTTCTAAAACAACACAGTCATGTGGGTTTGATGCTTAAACCCACCTTGGTCGGCATGATGGAAGATCAGACTGTTGGGAATATTGCAGTTTTTACATGTAGACATCGCTCTCCCCCCAGTTACAAGTGCGTTGTCATATTTTCTTGTTTTAACTTTTGCTGTCAACACACCTCGTATGTAACCATTCATCTGCAGGTTCTTCAAATACTGGGTCACACGCTTGGAGGTATGGTTGTTTTATTCTTTTATTAAATTGTCATTGGTACTGGTTATTTGGTGCATCCAAACCAAAATATTAAAACTGCAAGCTAAGAGAGCAGCAACACAGCATGTCCTTTGTAAACAATTTATTATTATTTTCTACCTTAGTTACTTACAGGAAAAAAGTCATAAAAAAGAAAAAAAGAGAAGCACAGATGGACTATTTACAAAAAATGAGAAAATTCACAATAGCCGAAATGTTTGCAAATCATGCACACTAAGACAAGTTCACAAAAGCAAAGCAATTCATAGCAAAAAAACCCAAACAAAATAATAAGAAGCCATACAGATTAAAAAAAGCTATTGCCTGCAGAAAAGTAAAAAGAAAACTAACCAATTATTACATCAAGCATCTTTAATGAAATGAACAGCATAGCCGTGTATTGTAGAGCCTTTGACACTGACATTTTAACAAGTGGATTAACAAACATTAAAATGCATTACAGTTCTACTGTAAGCATGCAATTTACTTCTCACAAACTTATAAAATGGGTAGAAACACTTAAAGAAAAACAGGATTCAAATACAAGGTGTGTTTTCTACCCAAAACACCAGAACCTGGTCTTGTTAAAAAGGAAGCCAGTGGATAGAGGCATATCGCAGAGCTCTGAGGTTCTTCTGGCATTTGGGTGAAGATTAAGAGGCGCAGTACAGCTCAAGCTAGCGAGGTGAAAGCTTGCCCCTCTTGCCAAAATTTAAGCGATTTGCCCATGATTTGCAAGCAAAGTCTGGAAGTAAGAGCAGCTGCAGGGAGTACATGAAAGCTGCAAGAGGAGGGGGCAGCTAGCGGTGCAGAGCTCGAGCGGGGGCTGCTGCAGCACGGCGCTCCAGCCCCCAGCCCGACGGCCATGCGGGGGCTCGCCGGCCACCGACCCCGGCACCCCTGCGTCGGGGCACAGCTCTGTGACTGTGGCAGCTCTGGGCAGAGCCACCACGACAAAGCAAATCAAGAGAACAAAACACACGTGGGTCAGCTGCACCCACAGCCACTGGCGGCATAGGTTCACACCTGCCCGCACGGGGCGTGCTCGTTTGGAGGAATTAAGCCCTGCTTTGTCGATAACCCCAGCAAGAGGAGACGCTAGTCTCACTCCACTGTAACTCTGATTTGTGCTACTGCTGAACGTCTCTATGTAAAACAGCGCCAGCATCTCTTTTTGGGGCTGCTGTGTAAGAACCAATCATCAGTTTTCCTTCCTTGATAAAATTATTTCTAAGAAGTTTGTGAGAAGTCATGCCTTCATAATGCCCCTATCCCCAGTCCTTGTCAGTTACATTCCAAGTGGGCATTAAAAACTCGTAACAAAGCAGAGGAAAAAAATTAAAAAAATAAAAAATAAAAAGCAAACTCAAAGCAGTGAGGATATGGAGCCTTTAAAAAAATAAAAAATAAAATAAAAGTCCAGTCAATCAAACCAGCCAGTAAGAGCAGCAATTTTTCAGTGGACATTGATATTAAACATGGACCACCCAGGCTTTTTCTGTCTCTCTCTCTCATTAGCACTGTAGTAAACCCCGATTAATTTGTTATGCATCTTTAAGAACTAGTTGATAAAAATTATGTCTTGTGAAATCGGCAAATAGTCTGCAAAGTGAAATAAGAACAGAAATTAATAGATTAAACTGAAAAGATAAGTCCCAGAAATTAAAAAAAAAATGACACAGAAAGGGAGTGACTGTAATTAAAAGAAAAAGGCTATGTACTGAGTTATAAATGCATAGAGGAAAAAAAATAACGTGATGGGAGAAGATAGAGCAGTCGCCAACCTGACTACGTGTGCCTCGCTGTGGGGCCGGGCATCACAAGGGCGCGCTGCCGACAGCGCAGGCAGGCTGCTTGCCCCGCGCAGGATGACAATGCAAGCAGGTGGAGCGTGACGTTTGTAGCATTGCTTCACTGCCACAATGGTAAATATCAGTGGTACAGTTCAATTTTGGTGGGCACTCTTTTTTTTTAATTGAAAAAGTCAGTAGGTGGTGTAACCGGAGAAGTAACCGGCACGATGCCCGCGGCCAGCCCTGCCAGGCTGACGTGCGGCAGTGCAGGCACCCGTGCGGGAGAGCTTTCACACGCCTGCACTGGAGGAGAACGCGCTGCCACTTCTCTGTAGCGACCTGTACGAATGCAGCTGGGTATTTAGAGGTACATCTGCACAGATGTGGGGTTGCAGCACCACTGCTCTTTAAGTACCGGGTTGCTGCGAGGGTGTTGCAGCTCCCCAACACACCGCCCGGGTGCTCCCTCAGAAATGGCCACATCACTTTATTTCCCTGAATCATGACACTGAGTGCTTGGACATGACAACTTATTAAAAAAAAACTATTTCAGATTCCTCTCCACCAGGCTCGCACCTATCTCACGCCCTGTGCCGCAGCACTTACTGCCCCAGACGCGCTCTCCTCGACCAGCTGGCTCCCAAGGGGACACCGCATCTGCCCGGGGTGTCCCGACCAGCCGCCCCCTGCCGCGAGCACCACCGCAGCCTGCCCGAGCCATCCCCGCTGCGCCCCCGCCATGCAGCACCCATGAGATGCAGTGCTTCCATGCTGCCCCTGCCAGGGTCTAATTGCTGTAAGGAACTTATGACCTGCAGGGAGAGCAACGCGGGCACGGCTCTAGCCCTGACACAGCCACGCCAGCCGAGGTGGCCGCTGCGCAGCTCCCCTTCCGAGCCCAATTTTCAAGCTGGCCCCTGGCGCAGAAGGCACCCCTGGGGCCTGCAGTTAAGCGCACCTGCTTTTCTAGAGGTGACAATTTGCTTTGATTTTATTCTGCATTTGCAATCTCTGCAAGAGATTCAAAATAACTAGCAACTAACTCGAAGGCCTGTTTTGAAAAACCTGGCCCTTAATAGAAGTACATATAATGAGGGCTGGAGTCAAACGGCATCTCTGCTTTCAGCCAGCCGACACGTTCGTTTTAGACATGTTTCTAATTAAAGTCATCTCTGCCGATTTTCATCATTTAACATATCAAAGCTGTCTCTCATTTAGCTGTCTTTATACAAATGAGCTGGTGCAGGAGTCATGAGAACCCGGGAAGACAGCGAGAGACAGACAAGCGCCTTCTGAAGCCTCCTCCTGCGTTCAAGCACACATCAGTGCCCGCCTGGAGAGTGTGTGCGCGTGCATTTGGGTGACCTTCCTGTGTCGGGGAGCAGCACCTGGCCGAGCCCAGCACCCTGCTCCTGGCTGGAGGAGCTGCCAGTGTGGGGCCGCTGCAGCCGGTGGCAGCACCAGCACCTGCCCTGTCCTGCCACCCCGGCACAGCCCGCGGGGCGCCTGCCCCTGCCAGCCTGTTGGAGCCCCAGCGCCCTGCCAAGGCAGCATTCGTTTTATTCACGTCCTCCAAAGGACCTGACTCAGTTTGAGAGGGCTGAAGCACAGGTGGGAAACAGGCAGTTGAGTTTAAAATAGAGCCTTAGCCTTTGTAAATTTCAGCCATGGAAAAGAAAACCTAAGGAGTTTCCCTTGGTGCTATTCATCCCACAGAAACCAGTTCTGCAGAAACTACTGTGCAAGGACATTATTCATCTTACGGATGTTAATAATGCGTATCCTTTCAAAGTAATGCTTCATCCTATTGACCCAGGGTTGAACACACGAACGTAGCCTTGCCCCAGCGTGCCCCCGGCAGAGCCAAGCACTGCTCCATGTTCTCCGACCCACCTACGGGTCCATCCAGGAGGGTGCTCGGTGTCTTCGCCACTGTGCCTGCAGCGACTTCACCACGGGCAGGGTTTCACTCGGTTTCTCAACTGGCCTGAGCAAAGCTGTGCTTCCACCATTCCCTTCCTAAGCCATTAAAGTGTGGTACAGGGTGGTGGGACCACTCGCATGGGACCTCAGCGATGAGTGAGCTCGTGAACTGGCCGTGCAACACAGAGGTGTTGCCATACCACGGTGTCCAGGTGGGCTTTAGCTAGTGGCGATAAAACACAGCGGCCTGCTAGACCTCCCTGAGAAACACTGAGGTGAAGTAAAAAGAAATTCTCAATCCCATGCGGTTTCAGTCCCAGAGGCAGCCTCGAGGCCCGGTGGTGCCACACAGGGGGAGCAGCACCCACAGCCCGCGGCCCTGGGCCCTCGGAGGGGAGCGCACCGCACGCGGCCAGGGAGGGAGGGAGAACAGCACAGAGCACACCCAACGAGCACGCGCCGTCAGGAACTAGCTGCTAGGAAGGACACCGAAGGTATCTACGAATATACAGGAATGTTGGACTTTACTCCAAACTGCACTTCTAATGAATATGAACTTACCACGGAACGTGTGAACGTGTGTGAGTCTGTGTGTGTGTGCCTGTACATTTATCTGTAATATATATATGAAAGAAAAAAACCATCAAAGGGAGGCTAACAGCTCTTAAATTATCTCTGTTGCTTTATGTTTTAATTTAAGAAGTTTGTTTTCAAATAACCAGTACCAATTTACACATTAATTAAAATGTCTTAAAAATATGTATATGTATATATATATAAATATTTTTAATAGTAAAAAAATTGTTATGTGAGATGCTCCCTGCAGACTTGCCTGTCTCAACTTGCAGCTATGGATTAAAAAAAATAAAAAGGAAAAAAAGGAAAAACTAAAGAAGGAAAGAAGGGAAAAAAAGTAAATCTGCAAATGAAATGTACATACCTGGGAACTGATAGCTGTAACTTGGGGCAAATCCAGGATATCCTCGGCCATATGTTGCAACAAAATTCGGGTAACCTTGATCACAGAAATATAAAAATAAAATAAAATAAAAAAGGAGAGAGAGAGAAAAAAAGTTTCAAGATTAATAAAGGTCTTTAAATTTATAAATATAATGCAAAATAACATGGGAGAAACTTGATTTTACAAGGGGGTACTCAAAAATGAGATTTATTCTGCTCATGCAAAACTGCAGGAAGGTTTCATTATTATCCTGAATAGAAACACCTAGAGATATACGACTTTGCTGATCACTTGCCTGCCTTGCTTTGTGCGTGAGACCTGTCACTCACGTAATTAACATGCACTTTGGTATCTGAAGTCCAAGGACTGTGCATACTTGTTAGCTGGAAGAGTAAATGCCAAATGCTAAGGCTAAACACATAACACAGGTTTGCTCTGACATTTGGAGAGCTTACAATGAATGTACTTTGCTTCAGAGCTATTGACAGTTGGAGATTAAGGTAGTAGTAATTCTTTATCCCAGGAGTGTGAAGGACAACAGTTAACACATCAAAGAGTTAGAGGCAGCAACGGCAATGAGCCAGAGTCAAAGAGCTTTTAATTTTTCAGGAAAGTAAAACCCAGATATGAGAACCACTTCCTAAAGCAATTGCTAAGATACACACATCCAACCTCAGGCAGCTTTTGAAGTTTTATTATGAGAAAAATACCACTCAAGACCGTTTTGCTAATAAAAACGCCCACGTAAATGCATTAAGGTGCAATTGTGCCCTCTTCCACAGAGGGGATGGAAGCGAGCAGTAACGCTGCTCGCAGGGCAGGGCTGTTCGGATGGCTGCGGGCACTGAAGCGAGGCAGGGCCGTGGGCGCAGCCGGCCTCAGCCCCGTCCCCTCCCGCGGCCGTGTGGGACCGTGTGGGACCAGGCCGCGTGGACAAAGGCAGCAGCGCCCGCTGGGCCGCCCTGCAGCTGCTCGCCCAAGGGTCTCGCCATGGTTGCCGGCCAGGCCAGGGCAGAGAGGTTCTGCTGGTCAGGCACCAGAGGTTTGCAACCTGCTGGACATCAAGGCCCGAAACCTCACGCAAGGTGGCAGCAGCCAAGGGGCTGTGGCCTCCCAGCCCTCACGTACGATGATGGCTGCCTCTGTCCCGACACGCGCTGTGGGCGCTGCATGCAGTCCTTCATGCTAACGAGGTTTCCTAAAACTGCAGCCTCGCTTCTGACCCTTCTGCTTGCTCAAATTCCTTAAAAACAGGAATTCTCCTTTGCAACTCCAACACTACGTAACGCTCCCCTTGGCTACCTATGTCAACCTGTCTGCCCAGACTCCTCCAGTCTCCAGCAAAGGCCTCTCCAGACCAAGAAATGATCTTAAGAAGTTTGTTCTCTCTCCACCTGAAGCCAACAGACATCCTGCAGCAGTGACAGCAGCAGCTGGGCCAGACCTCAAGAACGTGGGGAGCTGCCGAGCGGTTCCTCTGGAGGTCCTGTATCTCCGTGTTTGTTTATTCTTTAAAATACTAATACATTGTACAGTAATTCTGCTGCCGCACCAAGTTTCTCCATTTATGATTAGATTTTTATACAGATTTAATATGCTATTAATCATAATCTAAAACAGGAAGATAAAAATGCTTGGATGAATTTTGATGATGGGATTAGGCAATGCCAGGGGAAAGCAGCCCTGCAATTGCAGGACAGCGCATGGCAGCTTTCAGCAGATATGTACACACTGCTTAGCCCCTGCCTATTTATTTCACAGCTCAACAGCTGGATTCCCTTAGAAATTAATCACCTCTGTCGTTAAATCAGATCTTTCAGAGTTAAGCTTTACAAACCTTTTTTCCTTTTTTTTTTTTAAACCTACGATATTGATAAATGGATTGTTTGCTAAGTAACTAGCGCCATTAACACCACTGCGAGCTCCACAATGAAAAATCGCTCTGCGGCACCGACCACAGCCACTCTCCTCACCAAGAGGAAAACATTTGCTCCCATCCAGACCCAAACGACTCCGAGGCAGGCTTTGGCTGGTGACCTAGGGGGCTGTGGGGGGCCCCATGAGCCGAGGAGCACCCAGGTCTGCCCCAGGGTGCGGATGCTGCGGGCACATTTCGTCAGCTGCCCTGCAGGACAGGGCTGTGCCTGCCCCCGTGCGTGTCCCAGACCTCGGGCAGCGTGCAGCAGCCCCGCTCTGCCCGGCCAAAGCCGCTGTGTCCAATGCCAGCAGCGGCGCTGCCCGGGTGGGGGTCTTGGCTGCATCCGCGGTGCTCGGCACTCTCTAGGTCAGGCAGATGAAATCATAAATTTATAATACAACATTACTTCAATTTTCCTCTTCATTTACTGCTGCAGTGCCCAGCTCTGCTCTAACAAGTCAAAGCCCGATCTGTGCAGGGGAAATTGGCTGGCTGAATATCAATATCACATTAACACCATGCCCATGTGGCTGCTTCATCAAGCCAAATTATGGCCATGCTGACCTATCCACCATTTCCATTAGATGCCATTCTCATCCCGCACTGGGTACCGAACAGTTTATTTGCATCAGTAGCCCTACTGAATGACCAAACTCTCTAATCATCCCTTGTTGTTAAACCAAAAATCCAAGTTTTGTCTGGATTGTCTCCTCTGAAGCGAGACCCTGCCGCCCATGGGAGCGCAAACTCACACCAACACCCCAAACCACTTTCACAGCTCCTTCACCCAGCTCCCTGTCTCTGCTGCCACCGGCAGCGGGCCCTGCACGCCCGCCCCACAGGCTGGCCGAGCCAGCAGCCCCGTCCTGGCTGCAGGACGGATCCTCGCCTGCGCTGGACGCTCCCAGGCCTGCGCATGGCACTGCCGTACACAAGGTGACAGTGGTGGCCGCGGTATCGCCACGCTGACCACACGATGGTCACGGTCACACTCCCGCTGGAGGGAACACCCGTTGCTGCCACCAAGTCCGCTACTGCTGCAGCATACGAGGAAGGTCTCCTGGAGGAAAGCAAAGGCTCTGCTTCCAGGACAAAAATGACTGCAGGAAGGTGACACTGACCTTCTTGCAGTTTACCTAAGGGTACCACAACGTTACTAGTGTTAAAGCCCATCATGGTGGACCCACACCAAAGCCCAAGCATTACAGGCATTTTACAGAAGGGGAAACTGGGCAGAGTGACGTAAGCACCCATTGCACCACGGAATGTAGAACAAAACCCAGCTCCTACAGGCACATGGGGGTGACCGGGTACCAGGGAGCAGCTACGAAGAGAAACAGATCTGCTGTAGAAGTTGCCCCCTTGGTCCAAAGAAGTCTCCTACTGATTTGTCTCCTACTTCAAGGACAGGAAAAAGCTAAGCCCGAGCTGAGCACAGCTGCGCTAATGGTGAACACCGCACCTGGAGCTGCTGCAGGAGCCCGGTGGCTCCTGGAAGTCCTGCCCGCCTGCTGGGAAGTGCGTGTCCAACACAGGGTTCCCTTTCCTTAATTCTGCCTCAGAGGCGGCTACTGCTCTATTAGAGTCTGATGGAAAAAAGGAATGACTTTCTTTGAAGGGCACAAGCTTCTTTTATGCATGAGTTCAGCCTACCTCGACTGAACGTGTGCAGTAATGCAGAGCCCCGGTCTGCCTGGTGCAATGATATAAGCAGCCTGGTAGGGATTTTCTGAAATTTGGTGTTCATATCAGACATTATTTCAGCAGTCTCAGGGCATAAGCTTTATGGGCTGTGCTCTCCTATCTCTGGAGGAATTTGCAAGTTAAAAAGGGCCCAACTTTAATATTGAACACCAGCAAGCCTAAGATGCCCATCACCAAATGAAACGAGTCCTGTAGGGTCCGTGCTCAGATCCAGCAGTGCAGCAGCCACCCCCAGAGCCTGGCATCCCCACCGGGACCCCCCACACCAGCAGCCGCCCTGACCCAGGCAGAGCTGCTGCAGGTGGAAGGGAAGGAGAGACAGAGACCACCTGCTATTGATGTTACCCCTCTTTGCTTTTCTCTTTTCTCTGTTTTTTTTTTTTTCCAGTTTTCAGGTATGGACCTGACCAGAGAGCAGAAAGAAAGCAGGGGTATCACAGCAGTGCCTAGGTGGCCCTGGCGAAGGGACTCCACGAGTGAGGGGTTTGTACCGGGGCCAGCTGGCAGGGGTGGGCTTCTGGGCACAGTACGAGCTTTCAGGCCCCAGCAGTCCTCGTCCAGCTGAAGACGTGCGCTGCCTGCTGGTGCCTGGGATGCAGTGCTTGCTCACCATGGAGCGTGTGAGAGCCTTGCCATCCTCCTGCCAGGTGGGCTGCCAGAGAGAAAGAGGTCACGGGAGCTGAAACCATTCCAGCCCACTCTTTATGCAGAGTGGCTAATTAATGTTCCTGGTCTCCCCCGAGGATGCGTGCTTCCCATCAGCAGACAGAGACTGAGACAGCCCAGGAGCAGTCCTGGCAGAAGGCTCAGCCTGCCTGCACTCTCGCAGTCAAAAAATCCTTTCAGAAGAACACTTTAATTTTGTTCCAATCAACCAAATCATCACAGAAGCGGCTGCCTGTGCACCTTTAGACCCCGGCTGCTGCAGGCTCCTCAGGGATGCTATGATTAATGAAAAAGACCAACTTCCTTAATAGCTTTGGAGGGAGTCACTCTCCACTCTTTCCTTTGGGTTGTCTTGTGCATTTGTTCCTTTGATTTCCTCCTCTGCCTGTGAACAGCATCTGGAGAAGGTGACCTTGGACAAGGGCTCCTGGAAAAAGGTATAAAAACCTTTCAAGAGCAGCTCCAATCCACTCGTTTTCAGTCTGGCCAGACACCTAAAACGAGGAGCGGAGCAAATCTGACACAGGCCTGTTGGGATCAGCCCCCGGCAGCACACGACGCTGGGTCCTCGCTGTGTGATGGGTTAATTACACCCTCCGCTCCCCTCTGCGCCTGGCAGCGGGCAGGAGATGTGGGCTCCCCACCGAGCCTCTGCCTGGTGCCCCCTTTCCAGCCTTGAAGCGAGCTCCTCCGGGCAGCCTTTGGGAAGGGGCTTGTGATGGTCGACCAGCCAGCCTCTGACTCTGTGCTGCGATTTTGTTGTTCAGCACCGAATTATTTAACACGGTGCCACCGTAGCATGCAGGAACTTGGAAGATAAAAAAAAACACCACAGTGAGAGCTGATAATGAAGCATCTGGCCTTCACCATAAATCAATCATTAATTCTGAGCAAGCCACTCCAATTTGAAATCTAGTAAGAGCACACTAAGGGCTGCCCTGCGAGAAGCAACGGAGCAGCACCAGTCCGGACGGCCTGCACCCGTGCAGCGGGGAGGTGAACTTGTCAGCAGGCGTCCCACCGCGGCTGTCTGCAGGAGCCGATCCGCTCACCGAGGGCTTCTTCGTTACTTCTTAAAGCCTGAAGCGATCTTTTTCCACGGGGCAGCCCCAGCAGCAATTAGTCACACCGCACCTGAGGGCTCAATCTTCCTTTCAGGTCCCTGGGGCAGGCCCCAGCTCCAGGAACTCCTCTCAACTTTTCCTCCTTGTCGAGCTGTGAGGAGCACGGCGGAGCCGATGCCACCCCTGGTCCTTGTGCCCAGCGCCCAGCAGCCGGGCAGGGCTGCGCCACCGCGCACCCACCTCCAGGCCGCAGAAGCGAGAGAAGCAGAGCAGTACGTATGTGCGGGCACACTGGGAACACACAGGTAACGAAATCACAGACTGACTAGGACAAGATAAATATTTTAACCATAAAATGTAATTTCCAAACACTTTGGGCGAGGGTGGCGGTGGAATGTGGGGACAGAACAGATGATCAGCTGAAATAACCAAATTACACATCCCCGAAATGGATCGTTCCGGCCACCTGAAGAGAAGTGCTATTAATTCTGAGATACAGCAAACATGGCAGGGAAGTTTCTCCCATGACATCAAGCAGTGCCTGAAGTCAGACATCTCAGCAGAACAGCCTGATCTTCACAGGAACCAAACCCTCCACCCTGACGCCTGCTCCAGGAGCCTTTGGGTCCTGCAGGGCCCCAGCCCACGCTGCCCATGGACCTGCTCTGTGGAGCTCAGGAGCACTGAGCGCCAGCTTTCAAGGCTTGTTTTCATGCTCGGCTTCTAGGATCAAGTAAACTTCAGAAAAAATTCATCTTGAAAAGCTGAAGAGCGTCTTGTTTACGAAGCACTAGATGGACAGGCTGCTGGGACAGTGGAGTTTCTACTCTTGCTCTGATGGTTTGCTGGAGAACATGGCACACTTGAGATCAAAACCCACCACCCTCTCTGTGGGCCAGTTCCGCAGGGAACGGCCTGGTTCCACTTAAATAAAGCCTGGAAAAATTCCTGAGGGCACCCTGCCTCTCCCCTCTCAGGCTGAAGACAGCAAGTGCTGGTGCCAGGACCACGGACACCCGGGGCCCTGCACCCGCTGCAACTGGCGGGTGCCTTTGGGTGAGCGGTGCTGGGGGGGGCACGGGTGGGGACAACGGCCGCAGGGCTTCAGCTCCAGACAGAACCCAGAGAGCACCCAGGAAAGGCCACGGAGCAGGGAGGTGGCTGGGAAGGGCACACCGCCAGCCACCGCCCCTCACGTATACTTTACAGACCCAGCAGGTGACAACTGAGGGAAGGTCTGGCAATACGAAGGGAGCAGAAAGTGGAAAATACACGAGTTTTACAAACAGACACTGGCAATGCATTAGCAGGATTTTGGCTTAGTAAATCTGAGGACAGAATATCAAGAGGTTGCTTGTCAGACTATATAGAAAGAACAACTATCTAGGCAGAAACAAATGAGAACCAATTATAACTAAATAGACCTCGTGCACAAATAGAATTTTGCCATTAAATATCATTTATCCCGTTTAATTAGTATTTTCTGGACACAATACACCGGACTAAAATACTGTTCCATCTCCTTGAAACTCGTAATTATTGGTGCGACCTATACTGTTACACATCTCCCTGATTTCTCCATCTTGCATGCCATTTAAGAACCGGCAAGATTTTCAATTATCTATGCTGAACTGTCAAAGATACCTTTAAAAGAAGGGGAATAATGTGTGACTCAATTCCTCTAAAAAGGGGGAGAGATCATTTTTAGTCAGAATGAACACACTGCATCTTTCATCATTCTATTTTTGCGAGTAAAACAGGCTATTTAAAACATCCATTTAAATGCAAATTTTTATATTCCAGGAAGGGGGGGAGTTAATCATTTACCACAGACAGGATTATTTTCCCCACTCCACCCCTGCTGAAGTTTTAGGCTCGCACTCACACAAGTGCCGAGATGCGCTCACCCCTATGCCTCACGCGTGCACAAATCAGGGAGACAACACAGGGGAGGCTCGCTCTGGAAGACGTTTGGTGGCTATTGCACACTTACCCAACATTCCCATCCCTAGCATAAAAGCGTCCATGGTATACGGTAATCCACGTGCCCTTCCTCTCGTCCCTGGTGGAAACATCACTTCTTTAGGTTGTGCTTTCTTACATTCTACCTATTGAGCAGAAACATGTACAAATGAGATGCAAATGAATTCCATGTAAATGTCAAATGCAGAACTGATCTACTTAAGGGGGGGGGATTTATTTTTAGCATTTTCCTCCCCACACCGCCTCCCCCTCAAAGGTGAACTTTCAGAGTAGTGTAAACGGATTTATAAGAGCAAACGTGTATGTCTCTTTAAACACATAGCAAACCAACGCCGTAAAGATGATAGAAATGCTGATTGAAGAAGTTGCCGTGGTCCTGAAAGGAAAACCTGCGCTGTGTTTACTCTCAATGACACTTGCGGGCGTGGAATGGATGGAGGAAAGTCTTCAGCACAGCTCTATTACAATCGATAGCAGAAAATGACTCTCGGTGATCATTACAAAAAGCTCCTTTTAAAACAGGAATAAAGAATCGATATTTCTACCCAGCAGAAAATTTCTGTAAACCCTATTAATAAACGATCTGCATTCTTTCACTTCCAGTTACTCCTGCTGCCCTTTGAATTCACTTAATGCCACGTTCATCACATCGCCAGCCTCCGCCAACTCCTCTGCGGCCAGGCAGAGCCCCGGGACCGGGACCCACTCTGGGTAAAGGCCCCGAGGGGCCCGGGTGCACCTTCAGGGGCTGCTTCTGTGCCTCTGGACGGGACGAGGAGAAGCGAGCAGATGGCCCGGTGGCCGTGCTGCTGCTGCCTACCAGGGCTCGCTCCGAACAGCGTCGTGTCCCCGTCACCTCCGGCACTCGCACCAGCAGGCAGAGGCTGGCGGGCGCCCGGGAGCGAGCAGCGACCGCAGCAGACAAGCCCGGGGATGTCGCATAACGTGGCTAAACGCTTCTGTTCCTAATAGCCCTATCAGTGACAGTGTATTCATTGTCTTATGAAAACCAACCGCCTGTTCCTAGGCAACCTGATCAGTGAAAATTTCAGGTTTATACAGATTTCATTTAGGTAACATAAAGGTTAACTGACTGTAATGGGAGTATTTTAAACAAAACCACCTACTCCTCCCCTTTCTGCTGCAAACCTCGTGCAGATCCTATTTACTTTGCTTGCAACACATCCCAGTGCTAAAACGCACAGATCCCGCCAGTTGTCAAAACACGCACTTCTTGAAAGCAAACTGCCCGAATCCCGTGAAGTTTGGGGTAATATTCTTCCGCAGTTGTGCCCTGGTACTGTCCTGCTGGCAGGCCTCCGTGCCCTTGCAGGAGGCCTCGGGAGCAGCACTGTGCGGGACACGGGACGGGACACGGAGCGGGATGGCGTGTGTGCGTGCTGCAGGCACACGATGGGATGGAAAGCCCCGCGGTGCCCCACAGGCTTTCCGTGCCCTGACACGAAGATAAGGAGAGAAGGAAAAGTAAGGAAGCAAAACACTCCATCAGCCACCTCACTGGCCAGCAGCTCACAGCCTGCGGTGCCGCGGGACAGCAGGGCAGGGAAGGTGGGGGCCAGGACCCACGGTGGATCTCAGCCTGCGGGGGTGCCTGCCGCACTGTTTCCATCCACCCCAAAACCTCAGTGCCCCCAGGACCCCCCCAGCCTAAAGGCAGCAACCTGCTGCGTGTGACTCCCCATCACTGCCTCCAAGAGCCCAGGGCTCTTCATGTGCTCGAAATGCCGAGCACAAGAGCCAGCCTTCCCGATGCCTCGCGCGCCAGCAAAGCAGCTCGGCAATATCCTCTGCAACTTTCCTTTGCTTATTTTTAATCAGAGAGACATTTAACAGGAGTGTGCCAATCTAATTTCTCCAGCCAAATTGCAGCAGGGTGATCGCCAGAAGTGTATCATCTCATTTCTCAGCCATATTCCTCGGGTTCGCCACCACTCAAAATGTCACGGAGGCATTGGTTACACCTCATAGCTGCTTTCGCTGCAAATATTCAGAATGATAAAAACAATCTAGCCTGGCTCGACGGACAATTAACAGGAAAATGAAGTTTGGATTAGCACCGTTAGAAACAATAACCCAGTAATTAGCTTTTGCAACCACAAAACAGCCTACCGCTGCTCTCTGAAAGACTAGCTTAATTTATGATTTTCACAGCACACGAGGACATAAAGGGAATGGTGGTGAGCTGCAAAGAAGTTTTAACTTGGATTTAAAGGAAAAGAAAAAGCCACCAGTAGGAAAGAGAAATAATTCTTAAGCCTTGTAAACAAATATGCCCCATACGGAGGACAGAAATATTTGCCATTATCCAGCAGAGACGTCTCCTCTCCGGGCTGTGTGATGTGTGGGTACAGAACCGCCAGCCCCAGCCCGGCTGCACGCCTGGGGGATTTTACTCTCACTGGCAAATGGGGACACTGAAGCAGGAGGTGAGGGGCCAGGCTGCTCGGGACAGGGACGGCTGTCACCACCCGCAGCAGTGGTGACCACGGGGCAAAACCCCAGGGGAGCACGGGATGTGGGAGCCCAGGGCAGGCTGCCCCAGCGGGACCTGCAGCTGGGCTTCTACACGGGCAGAGCATCCGACGGGCTGGCAGCTCTGCTCCACACCGCATCACCCCCAGGAGCCTGCCTGAGGTGGGCACGCTGTGCATAAACCTGGATCCTACACTCACTTCCAGTTCAGCATTTCTGCACTCCTTAATCATTGCCAGATTTTCTTCCACCTCCCCTGCACGGAAGATGTGCTGTAGTTTCAGCAGCCTAACAAAGAAAGTTTTAACTCTAAATCGAGGAGAAAAAAAAAAAAAAAAGGGCAGGGAAACTGAAATTTGCTATTTTTGTTTAGTCTAGTTTGGAGAATTAACATTACACTTGGGTGCTCCTGGGTCAAGACAAGCAGTCAAAGCCACCAGAACCCAGGACGGCTGAGATGGGGAGTGAAAAGCCTCTTATACCCAGAGCAACAGAACAGGCTGTCAGCTCGCAGCATAGGATGTTTCAAAAAATATGGCTAACAGCTTTCCAGGGAAACCAGAGCTATTTTGAGGAAAGCAGAGTGCTCCCATATTCACAATGCACAAAAAATCTATTTTACCACCCAAAGACAAGGCAACTTTGTCTTGCCAGCAAAGTGCACTTCACAGTTAGTTGAGATCGGATTACCTCGGGGACCCCCTGCCACTCGTGCCATGGCAAGGCAAACGATCGCTCCTCTAACAGCAACCTGCGTTCACCAACAACGCTGCAAAGGCAGCAGTACACCAGGAGCAGAAGGAAGGTCATATTTACAAACAGCATTACGGCACTGGCCAAGGTGGGCCAGGGACACTGGGCTCAGAAGTTCCTTGGCACATCCTCAGGCTGTAGGAAGTGCCAGTCTGAAGTTTCTTGCAATTTTCTTGTCCCCCAGAGCCCCCCAAGAGCCCGCAGCACCGGGCAGCTCCCCGCTGTCCTGTGCAGGCTGCTGAACCCGGCCACGCCAGGGGACCAGGACAAGGGCAGCATCACCACCAGCAGCATCACCACCAGCTACATCACTCACAGGCACGTCCAGGATTGATGTTAGAGGAACGCATCCAGGCTGCAGGCCTGCAGTGTCCCTCAGCTGACAGGCAGGGTTTCCAACGCTGCTGCACCTTGCTGGCTTCGGGCTTCTCCTGAGCACTGACCGCCAGCAACCCCCTGCAGAACCGTCCCGCAGCTGCCGACAAGCACGGCCCAGGGCCGGGCCCCATGTGTGACGGCAGCTCCCCGGGGCAGGTCCTGAAGACTTGTACAATGAGCAACCCCCGCTCCAGAGAGCTTGCTGGCATCGCAGCAGAGTCCTGCTCCCTGCCTCCTGCACGTGGGGCACGGCTTGGCCTCTCCAGGAGCGGGGTGCCTCGGACCCAACGGCACGGGCGCATGATGCACACCGCATCTACAGCCCCAGCACAAGGTGAAGGCTGCCACTCCTGGGAGAAGCCCAAGCAGGGCCGATACACTAAAACCAAGCCACAAACAAACCGGCCCACTGAAACCACCGCGGGCAGGAGAAGGAAAGCTACAGGTGCCTGGCAGAGCGAGCCTGTTTCTGAACAGCTGACTGGAGGTGGTGACTTGCAGCGCAGCGGGGGCAGCCCAGCTCTCCACCCGTGTCACCCTGTGCCTAGGATGTGAACAACTTTATCACAGCCAAACCGCAAAGAAAATCAATGACTCCATCACATTTCTTTGCTGGCTACTTTTGCACCCCCCTAGAAAACCATTTTTTGGGCAAAGCAGCCTGCTTGTACGAGAAGAACAATATTCTGGGGACATTTTGCTTTGGTTGCATTTATTCTGCCCTCCTCCCCTCGGAGTTTGGAGAGAATCCGTGGCCTCCCACGTAAATTCCAGGTTTCATTTATTAAACACCTCGCTGGCATTTTCTTTTCACTTGCACACTGCTCGTTTAATATTACACTTGACATTCTAAGCTTTATGGATGGCAACAGAAGCAGAATGGAAGGACTAAAAATACCCTGCACGGAGAGGGCGGCTGCAAACGGGCTCGTGAACAGCAGCTGCCCGCTGCCCCTGCTCGGGGGCAATGACAGTGAGTGCGGTGCAAGGAGCCCGCACACCTTGGGACCAGGATGGCCAGCACCTGCTCCCCGTGCAGCATAGCCCTTGGGGCGACGTGTTAAAAACAAAGCAGGAGCGGTCAGTCGCCGAGGGGGCCGCAGGAAGCGTGCCCGTGCCCAGCCCTCATCCGCGTGTCACCGCCGGCCATCTGCAGCACCTCGCTGTCACACATGCGTGCACGGGCTCTCCCGCTCCTGCCTGGGCTTGGTAATTAATCTGCAGACACATCAGCAACACGATGAGTCAGTCCCAAGACAGGATCATGTCTCATCTCCTCCCTCGTGGGCCGCTTTTAAAATTAGTGCTGTAGAAGAAGTGACAAGGAGAGCATGCTCAAAGCATCGTGGCACCTGGATCACGCACCAAGTAGGCACAGAGTGCTGGGAGGAATGTACTGTAATTATCCGCGACAACAAAACACCAACAGCCCACACTGCTTCTTTTGCTCCTTGTGATGTTCCTCAAGTGTTTTCGCCCTGTCCCATCCCGCAGGCTGCCGGCGCTGCTGTTCCCTTACCACGCAGCCTCTCAGCGGAGAAGAAACCCTCCAGCAGCAATCCCAGCTCTGCCCCAGCAGGGACATGCCAGCAGCAAACAGCGCAGGATTTTAACAACGCAGCAAAGCCCAACCTGAGATTCGTGGCAAAGGAAGGGAAGCAGCCCTGGACCTCCCACTCACTCGTGCCTCCTCCAGGTACCCATGCCCGGCCTCACCAGGCGACCTGGGCCGCGCTGGTTTGCACCAGGTGAAGGCCGAGTCGTGCTCCGGAGGGAAATCTCTTGTGTGAGAACCTCCACGGAGCGTTACACCACAGGCACCCACCCTCGAATTAAGCAGCAGGAAAGTCGCGGAGCCCTGCACTGTATTTCTGCCTTCCCAGCTGACAAGTCTTACCTAAATTTACATTCAAAGTGTTTCTAATTTGTGACTGGGTCTGTTGTTCCTGGGCTGGGGTGGGGGCGTTTGGTGTTACTTCTTGTTTTGTTTTAAGGCAGATTAATCAGCATTTAGAGACGGGAATGAAACCTCCCCCACAGCCCACAGTTATCTCACGCGATGCAGCACCGGTGGCAGGAGGAAACTCCCGAAGGAGAGGCGCAGGGAGAGCAGCGAGAGGCTGGGCCGGAGGCAGAGCCCGCGGCACGCATCGGGGCCGGAGCAAGGGGCTGGCATAGGGCACGGCGGGCTGCCCCGGCCCTGCCGCAGTACCTCACCACCACGGTCGCCAAAGGGGTTGTTGCTTTTATTTCCGATGCATATTGCAGTCAGGAACAATATGAAGAATATTATTTCAGTGCCCTGGGAAAAATTAGCAAGTCAAATATTGAATCAGGCCTCCAGCATATGCCAAGGAGATTGCTTTGATCTTATCCACACTAAAAGCTCTATTATTGAATTTAAAGTCTGTGAACACATATCAGACCAATATACAATGCATATCTGAATACACATTTGAGAAGCAAAGGATGTTTTGACAAAGGGAAAAAGAATAGTTTAGCCGAAAATATCAAAGTTTTTGCATCAATTGAAATACAAATGCCCCTTTTCATCTGGCTCAGTGGCTTTACCGACAGGGCAACTGCAACCTGGGACTCGACGTCATTTAGGAGAAACTTCACGAGGGGCCTGGCTGTCGCGCTGGGCCTGGGCGGGGAACCACAGCACTCGATGGCAGAGCCACGGCAGCCGCAGCACCAGAGCACGGCTCCGCACCCCGACCCCGCAGCACCGCGCGCCTGGGACACCGCAACCGGCTCCTGGGATGGCACGGCCCCAGGGGAGCAGCCAGGCACGTCTGTGACCGCTGGGGAGACCTCGCTGGCACCGACCCGCGCGTCAGAAAAAGCACTTACCATTTTGTTATTGATTTCGTGGAAGTGAATTTCACAGACTTTTTCCACCACGTCTTCATTTTCAAAAGTAACGAACCCAAATCCTGTTCAATAAAGGAATAAAAAGGGGAGGAGGAAAGGAAAAATTAGTGAAGTCAAACAGCTTTCATACTAATACAGCATTACTTGGCCTTTTGGATTTGGGAAAACTTTCACAGAAATACGCACATGTAAATATACCTGCTTTCTACAGGGCTGCTGCCGAGCCCATTACAGACTAATGGAGGGAAGGAGCATCATCTCAGAGAAAATTAATATGGTTCTGTTCCAGCTCTTCCATAGGACCTAATGGAGAATTAAAACCTCCTTATGGATTTTTTGATCCGTCCTGAAGAATTTAATGGATAGTTACACCCTGGTTACAAGATGGCTCAGAAACTACAATAAGGCTATATTTTCTTTTACACCTTATGGTTTTTAAGAGCAACCTCTACAAAACCCAATTATATGTCTATGGAACCATATTGATTTTATCTCCTGTTTAATTCCACGGGACTTCTCCATTAGGGCTGACTCATTACATGACCAAAAAAAATAGGAACCCGTGAGGACAGAAGAGGATTCCTCAGTTACCCTGGCGGCCCCGGCGATGAAGCAAACACTGACGGTCGCACAGGCACGTGGCAGCGCTTTGTGCTGGGGTGGCCGAGCGCCGGAGGTGCTCACTTGTCCCCTTCTTCCTGAATGACTTCCTCTACTGCCTCACCAGGACATCCTGAGGCCGCTGAGAAGCCGCTACGTTTGAGGCCTCTGATCTAACCACTCCTCTCCTCTGCGCTGGTGCTTCAAAGGAGCTGTGGATTTGGGCTGGTTTAGGGTTGTTTGATGCCTGCTGCCCGCCTGCAGCTGTACACGATTTGCTCTGCAGGCTCCACGCGGCTGCAGGTACTGCACGGAGGAATCTGGCAGCCCACCACAGCTCTACGCATTAATTCTCCCTGCTCGTCTCTTTCTTTTTAAAAAATATCAATAACAGAAAGTCTAATGTGTTACATTTCTGGCAACGGCTTGATGAATAAACATCACCAGCTATTAACCTAACGAAACCTTACAAATGTACCAACAGAACGAGCTTCACCCCCCGACCTGTCCTGGGAGCGGTGCTGGCCCCGTGTGCCGGCAGAGCAGCATCGCGCCGTGCCACCACCAGTGGAGCTGGGTGCCACCAGCACTCCCCGTCACGGGGCAGGGGTGACCCCAGACCTTGTGCCTGTCCCCACCGCCAAGCTGGTCCGCCTCCAGCCACCAGCCCCAGGCTCGGCAGCTCAGGAGCACAGCGATGGCACCTCATCCCAAACCTGTGCCGCTGTGCAGAGCCGCAGGAAATGTTGAAATGTTCCTGGACCCGTGAGAAGCCGCGAGGCCGAGTCCTTTGATCCTCTCCTTGGGGGAAAAAACAACTAGAAATGGTTTGTAGCTCTCCCTGAGGCGTACCACGCTGTCTGACGGTGCAACCCAGCTCTCAGAGCTCTGCACTACTTTGCTTTGTGCTGCATGTAGCAGCTTTAAGTGTTTTACTTGACCTAGGTCTTTTATTTGCCTTCCAAGTTACTCCATCTAAATCCACCTTAAACAAAGCTGCAGTCAGAACTGAATTTTTGTGGTTAACTGGCTAAGCACAGCACCCTGGGCAGCCCAGCAGCACCCTGTGCTGGCAGGGACCGGGTGGCATGGCCGGATCCGGCTCTGCCCAGCACAGCGAGCGTCCAGCCGGGCCCGCGCGTCGTTAGCAGCCTCAGCACCACAAGCATCTTCATCATTAGTAACTCATTAGCGAATTCTGCAGTTGAGGATTTCTCCTCTGTCTTCTGTCAGGTCCCGCTGCCAGAATGGAGCCGGGAAGGGGAATTTAGAGGAGATTAGCACTAATATGCTGAGCACCGCCAGGAAGCCCGCGGCGGGCATTACGCGCTCGGAGCAGGAAAGAAGTTTCCCATCCTCATCCCACCCCATATGGCTTAAACACAGGTTTATCAAGAAATTATTTCTCTGATTAAATCAGATAGCCTCTCAGCTTTCTTTACTTACAGATTTTATAACAAGAATAAAGTAACAGTCCATAGGTGTCAACACTCACTTGCAGGGTTTTAAACACCTATGCCACTTCACTCAGGCAAGTAAAAAACAGACTCGAGGGGGTCGGTAAGAAAACCTGGCATTGTTTTTGTTCGTTCCCCTCTGGACAAGCACAGGAGTAGTGAAAAACACTGATCACCTCTCGGTGCTGCGGTGTGGCTGTGCAGTGCCTGTGCTTGCTGTACGGGGAAGTAACCAGAGGATTTTAATGGGCACATACAGAGGCACTTAAATCCACAGGATGCTGTTCAAGAGATCCTACTGCTCCTTAAATGAGCAACCCCCAGGAGACCATATACCCCAGAGCTAAAACTTCACAAAACTGACTGGTAATGGGTCCTTCTTTGTTTCACTTTTTAAATATTAGATTACAACTTCCAGTAATTGCACATATAAAAAATATTACTGTATGCATGCCTTATTAGTTAGCGTAATGAATACACGCTCATTTTTAAATTACCAAAACTCTTAGAAACCTTCCTGGACTAAATAGACAATTATTTCTTAGGAGAGGTACTAGGAGTCAACAAAAAATGGCCCTTGGAAAGTGTATGAAAAAGATTAACACAAAACAAAGAAGGCTGTTTAAAATGGTGACATAAATAGGATTCCGGTTGTCAAGGAGCACACATTTTAAAATGAAATTATACTGCATCCTTCTGAATGAAGCTATTATTGGAAGCTAACAAGCTCTATTTAAGAGATAAGCATTTAACAGAGTCAAACGGTTTGGTTTTTTTATTCAAATGAATAAAACTGAATATTCATTTGAATAATCTTTTCTGTAAAAGAAAAGACAAAGAAGAGGGGGGAAAAATAAAATACGAGGCAAACTGATGCCCCCATATGAGAGGCACCAAGCCAAGAGTGAGCACTAAAGGAAGCTGAGACGTGTACTCATGACCTTCAGGTGAAAAAACCCTCCTTTAGCATCTGCTCCAAAAAAGGGAGTCATTTCACTCTATTCAAACGCCAGTTACTGGGCGATGACAGGCGCCGCCAGGACGCGCGGATCTGCCTCGCGCGAGGAGCAGGCGCGGGTTGGATCCTGCCTGTGCGCAGGGCTCCTGCTGCCCGTGGAAGTGAAGCTGGGCATTTTCACGGGGAAACAGGTACAAGTGCACAAGGGAGGGCAAAACCTGGGGGAATACGTCTTGGTGCAAAGCGAGACAGTCACAAGCATCCACACAGCCCTGTTCCCCTGCAAGCATTTCCAATGCGCCTGCCAACGCCAGCCCAGAGGGTTCGTGTCCAAGGGCATGGGACGTGTCCCCAGCACGCCTTCACTGCACCAAAAACCCCCTTTGGTCCAGAGCCTTGTTCAGCCCAGGAAGATGCCCAGGTCCGTGGGTGGGCGGCTCTGGGCAGAGAAGCCCTGCTGCAGCGCTTCCTGCCACAGCACTCCAGAAATGAGAGAAACACTGCTCAGAGAAAGTGACCGAAACCATAAAAAGATTAAAGCAACTTAAAAAAAATCAGTAGGAGCCATAAATAATATTAAGAAGCAGTACTGAAGATACCAAATGTCAGTGCTCCTATGTTCTGCATTTTGTTTTTTTCCCACTCGAATCAACTATATTTCACACCTTTGTCGTCACTTGAGAAGTTTTATGTCAACCTCAGTAAAATATAGCTCAGATGACGACACCATTGCTATGAAATATATCTACTTTCTCTTGCTAGTTGGCAGCAGCTTTTCCACAGCCAGGCTTTTATCTGGTGTACAGCAATATATATTACAACTGCGTTTGCACATACCGAGGACGTCATTCAGCAGCAGGATTGCGCGGAAGCAGCTTACCGTGTGAAAGGTCTTGCTCTTTCGAGCCTGCACATACATTAAAGAGAGCAAAACAAGGCGATCGCATCCTGCAGCAAAAAGGTTACACCCAGGCTAATGCTGGGATTGGCCCCAGAGGCTGTGATGGACAGACTGAGACCCCGGCCTCAACAGCGTGCCCTGCCCTGGTCTGGGGGTTACCACCCCCAGCAGCCACCCAACCCAACCCAACCCAACCCAACGCAACGCAACCCAAGCTCCATCACCGACTGCCAGCCCAGTGCCTTTCCCCGAGGATATGCAAGGTGAAGAAAAGAGGTGCACGGACACCTCTGTTTCACGAAGAGACTCTTCAGCCACAGAGAGCGGTGCTCTGGTGGACGAACACGCTGCAGTGAGCGCCGGAGGAGCCTGTTTCAATTCCCAGGCTGTCTCAGGGTCACCCCGCAATGCGGAGGAGGTCACTTCATCTCATCTGCATCTGCAGGGCTCCCTTTCACCCAAGTTGGGTCTGTATTGTCTCGTTAGACTGCGCGGTCTTTGCAGCTGGGACTGCCTCTTACTATATTTATAGCATGCCAAAGTATGAGATAGCTCCTTAAAGGGTTCTGGGAAATAAGTAATCACCAAGGCTCTTTTGTGCCTACACAATAATCCGCCAAGCCAAGGGAAGTAGACAAGAGCGAGGAGAGGAGAAGGGAAGAGATTTACATGGTTCACATCATACCAATAAGCGATGCTTAAATCTTACTCCTGCTGCTAGGCAAGAATAACCTGGCAGCCGCCTGCTGGCGCGCTCATTACCGCGGGACCGGGCTCCTCGAACGCACGCAGGACGCTGCCGCGGCCACGTCCTCCTCCAGGCCCCCGGCACCCGGCACGGTGTGAGCACAGCACGGCCCCGGCCCCGGGGCTTGCAGCGGCTGCGCTGAGGGATGTGGATCCCCGACAGCCCCGCAGAAGCACAGCACTGTAATGAGGAAATATTAGTTCAGGCTGCATTCCCCCTTTGTGTTAGGCCTCAGTACCTGATCTTCTCGTTTGTTTCCTTCATGCCTCTCCTTTTCTCCCCATATTTAAGTGACTTAAGCTTCGAAGCACAGAAACGTCCGGGCCTGCTGAGGCATTATTGATGCACCTGCTTTCTTGTTTATACCAATAGTTTTGGCAGCTGGTCCCGTAAACTGTAATAAAATGCTTTTCAAAAAGAAAAGGAAGAAAAAAAAAAAGCAATGTGACCAGACAAGCCAGGCATAGTAATATTAAAGCCCATGTCAATTAATTTTTCCTCCTCTTGATAAACGAGCCCCATTCCATCCATTAATAACGAGGGAAGAAACAAGAAAAGTTGACACTAGTTTAATTTATTTTCTCAACTTGCCTGGTCATATTTCTCCCTGTTGCAAAGCTTTCTGGTGCTGCTGGGAATTGCAAGTGGCTCCCACACAGTCGATGCATAGATTGGTGTGAATCAATACAGTTCTGCTTTATTCACACATCCCTTGTAATCAGAAGGGAAAAAGTTACTTAGTAAGCTATCTCGCACCGGCTGCCAGCCCGCCTCATAATAATAACGAACCTGCACGGGAGGGGAGGGGGCCGGGGAACCCAGGCTGCTAATCACTGCCACCAGAGCCCGTGTCTACAGACAGGCAGAGCAGAGCGAGCAGAGGCCGGGACGTTTTAATTGCTCAGACAGGGAAGCAGGGATGGTTCCAGCTTTGTGCTGCCTAGAAGGAAATTCGCAGCCTGGAACAGGGCCCTCCGGGGACGGCCGCTCCTCTGCTCCAAGAGCCAGAACCCAGCCGTCAGGACTCCCAAAACTCAGCCCCGACTTCGCCACCTTCCTACTTTGTGTCCCTGGACAAGTCGCTGGACTCTTCCTCGTGTCCCAGGTCCCACATCGCTTCGCCTCCCCTTCCCAGTCCCTTCCAGGACGCCTCCACCTGCCATACTGCAGCTCAGCTGGTCACAGCTCGGAGCTGTCGGAGACAAGAGCTGCCAGTTCTGAGTTGCGGTTTCCTTAGCCCTGCTTCCCGCGCTGCACGCACAAAAAGGGGGTTTCTGCTTCCCAGGAAGCAACAGCCCACGTCCACAGAGCGCAGCCGTAGCACCCCTCTCTCCTTTCACCTCCTGCTCTCCAGGGAGCCACCACCAGACCCGAGGCACCGCGCGGAGGCAGCTCCGCTCCCCGCAGAACAGGGCCTCACCGCAGCATACCGCGACCACACCGGGCAGGGGTGTGCCAGGAGGGGAAAGAGACGGTTAACGCCTGCCATCCGTGGCGGCATCAGCCTCATTTCACTGTGAAGTGTGCTCTCCGGCAGTGCTTCTGTGAATGACGCTCATCAAGACAGATGATTAGCCTGCACACCCAGCCGCTGCTGATGTGCGTCTCGGGGTGGGTGCAGGAAACAGCCGGGTTCTCCCGGCAGACACAGGCAGGTATTACTGCTGCTTAAAGTGTCAATATATACTCCACGACATGGGAGTAAATTCTCAAAATTAAATCAGCAGACAACCACCTTAGATCAAAACCTCCACGCAAGGTGCTACCGTTTCAATACCGGCGCGGCAGGAGAGCGAAGAGCTGAGGTCAGCCGCGCAGCTGGATAAAGGGCACCAGCAAGATACTCCTCTGCTTTTGTTCTGGGAAGCTGCAGCGCTCAGGTTCCTCGCTGTCCTCCCACAGCTGCGTGGCATTTGCAAAGGGAGCATTGTTCAAAAAAAAAAAAAAAAAAATGGAAAAAAAGGGGAAAAAAAAAAAAGAGGGCATCTTAGAACAAGAAGCCACTGCACCACGTAGCAGCCTCCTGGTTTGAACAGGCAAAAATCCACCCACACGATTTTGGCAGTGATCGTCCCTGAAAGAAGGAAGGAAGAAGGGCAGACAGAGGGATTTGTCCTGCTCTCCAGCACCCTGCTCTGACCCACGAAGCCCGAGCAGGACAGCAGGAGATGGGGGGCGGCAGGAGGGAGCCGGGGGGGACCCGGGCTGGCGGTGGCTGCGGGCAGGGAACCCCCTTCCCTTACAGACCGTGCTAATGCGAGCAGTACCCGAACTTCTCGTAATAAATTTTTCATAACAACAAATCTTCATTAAAATTTTATTCTATTAACATTCTGAAATCAAACCAAAGTGCTGAGTACATAATGACTAAAACGCACACTACACAGCAACCTACTAAATGCCAGCTTTATCATATTGTTAATTAACAGAAACCATTAATGCATTCACAGATCATTTAGAAGCATTAACGGTGACCTAAGAAAAATTGCATGTACGTGTGATACACTTCTGTCTGTATTTTTGGCATCTGAATTTCCTACGCAGGAGGCCCCAAAGTTTGCTCCCAACTCAGTTTCTCTGTGTTGGAGACACCGCGCCTCAACGGTTGGGTTGCGAATTAACTCAGGCGCGAGAATGAACGCACCGGGCTGGAACAGGAGCTACTGAAGGAGGAAGCGATCCCAGGCAGCGTTCGCTTTTGTACCTGTATATAAACCCAGCTCCTCAGCAGCGTCCTGGAGCAGACCCGCTCCTGCTCATCACAGCTCCTCACTGCTCCTTTCGTTCCAGGTAAGGATTTTCCAGCTCTCTCAGGAGCTGGTGGTATACAAAAATGATGGGAGTGCAGCCGGGCAGGGGAAGCGTGATATAAACTAATGGATTTCTTTTATCTATCAAAGAAGAAAACCCCAAACGCTTGTAAAATCCAATTAATCTGTCTACCGCCAGAACACCAACCTCGTGCTTCAAGTGAACGCTTGTGCCTGTTCCTCCGCAGCACCCAGAGCCAGTGACAAGCCTGGCGGGCTGTCACGTAGTTTTCCACCACGGAAGGGAGCAGCGGGGAGGGCAGCAGGAAGGGCTGCGAGGCCACGGCTGCCCCGGTGCCGCTGCCCAGGCCGGGCTCCCCACCGACAGCAGCAGCCACTGCCCATTGCCTGCCGACTTCATCCGCCTGCCCACGGGCGTCAAACACTCTCTGCCTGTCAATTCTTCCACAGTTTATTACCAAATTTCTGAAATACTACATTTTTTATTATATCCAAATTCACTTTATTGCATTTGACAATACAGATAATCACATACCATATGCTCTAATGTTTTGAAACCAATGCATGTTGACAGCAGTTTTTATTCATGATGCATAATTCTAGCCGGGGCTAACAAAGGCGATGCAGCACCGAGCCTGGCGCTGCGGTTTTGTTGGTGGGGGGATTTCTTGTCTCCATTTCCTCTTCATTTTAACAACACTTTTGCAATACTGGGAGAAAAGATGTTTTGCTTTTGGTTGAATAGGAAATTGGCTGAAAAGATGGGCTTATCAAAGAGATGTCCTCAAAATATTAAAAACTGGTGGGGGTTGGTTATTACAATTACTTGCATTTGAAGCTTGTTGGCTAATGGGGGTAGGGAAGCATGACAGCTCATCTCCGAGCGAGGACGGGGCTGCTGTGGTATGGCAGGTCCCAGGCTGGTGTCCCTGCTCCCACACGACTGCTGCTGCTCACCCGTCAGCCTCACCCCTGCTCAGAGAGGGTGGGAAGGTGCACGCACAGCTCAGGTGTGCTCACTTTCTACTGCTCCTGCGAGGTGCTCGGGTACCCTGTCATGCAGGGAGAGGAGGAGCAGGACGAAGGAAGCACCAGGGGAAACTTCCCCAGCGTTGCCTGCATGGCTCCATGTCCCAGCACCCGGATTAGGATTAGGGGCTGTGCCAGGGCTGGCAGTGAGCAGCACCACGGCTGCCCTGCCTTCCACCAAGTCATGATGCAGCTTTGAAAATGGCTCCATCCTTTAATCCCCTGCCCTCGCCAAGCAGCCTGTACACGAATCACACAGAAGGGTTCAGCTGAGACGCTCCTTGAATGGCTGGGACCGGCTCTGAAGTGCTAACCCAGGGGATTCACCAGGGCAGGGACAAGAAGCGGGCCGCAGCCGTCGGCCAGCCCAAAACACCACCGTGTCCGCACCTACAGGCACCATGCAACAGTTGTCCTCACTCTATTTACCGCAGCACAAAAATTGCTTCCAGTTAAAGCAACTTTGCTACTGAGACAGAAAGCAGCCACGTGCACACGTTGGGCACACGTGTATTCGTCTCTGAAGAGCAGAGGCCGGCGCTGCTCCCCCTGCCTCGTCCCGCTGCCCCGACACGCTGCACGACGCGGAGCAGTGTTACGGGCAGCAGCCTCCTGCGGTGCTCAGCCATTACGAATGACTGACACGGCAATATCATACCCGATTAACTCTTTTCAAGGTAAAAAGACCTAAAATCACTTGAAGATAGCAGGCACCAAGAGCAGAGCTGAAATGCAGCCGCATCAAGCACAGGAGCTGCCCGCTGTGCTCCCCAGCAGCCGCCAGTGACAACTTTTTGACAACTCTCAAAGTGTCTCGTGGCAATAAGCTCCACACTTTACCTGCGTCTTATATGGAAAAAAAATGCCCTTGAGCTTGTGCTAAACTCGTGGCCTGGTAATTCTGCTTGGTGTCCTTAACTCATGCGCACTGAGAAAGGACAATCATCCCATACGCCTTTTTCACGCCATTCATGACTCACACAGTTCTATCACAAAAATCGTGTTTATGAAGTGCTCTGAAAAGGAACAACAGAAGCACCAAGTATGATTAACAAGAAGCAATAAGCTCTACCTTTTTGTAAGAGAACCAGTTAGGCTCGAACACCAGCCCAGCACCGTACAAAATCCCTGCGCGACTCCAAGGCGGACGTCAAGCAAAGAGCACTTCCCGCACACCTGCATTTCTACATGTGCTCACGCCTCCGCGGCCTCCGTTCCTATCGTTTCTTTCTTCTGTTCCTTGAATCGATGCCCAGGAGGAGTACGAGCTGCAAGCAGAGCTGAAGCAACAGGCCAGGAAAGTCGCTCGTCCCCTTCCCTGCCCACATACATCCCCGCCTCTGCGAGCGGCCACCGCGAGCTGGAGGAACACCGCGAGCAAACGCCCAGTTCCTCGTTAGCTGCGAGTGAAAGCCCAGGCAAACCTCACCTGCCAACCACAGCGTTCAGGCAATAGATTCAACAACTTGAAAGATGGCAATGCTGTGCAAACCAAACAGGATGCTACGTCTAAATTAAGCTGTAATGACCTGCTCTGAGGTCTTTATTAGTCAGGTAATGATCATTTAAGAGGAGGTTACTATCCTGAGCCAAGGGCACCTAATACCATTACTGAACTTGTTAAAACCTGCCAAGCAAGTCATTATTTCTAACGTTATTTCTTTTTCTCTTAACACAGCTTTCTACCTTTATCCTTGTGGTGCTCGGCTGTAAATCAGAGGCAGTGGCGATCGCGCAGCCTCGTCCTTCCCAAGGAGCAAGGCTGCAGCGAGGCCGGGGCAGACCCGCTCGGGACTTTGACAAGAAGGTTTCACCCTACTGGGAGAAGTGACTGAGATGGCTCCGCTGGGGACTGCCCGATCCCAAGCCTGCAGGAGAGCCTGGGGGAAGGTGCACGGGCAGGACAGAGGCAAATGGGAGAGCTGAGACCTCACAGCCTGCCACAGGGGGACCGGGGATGAGAAAGGACGAATGGCTCGAGGTGAGCTGGCAGCTGAAGAAAGGAGGCAGAGCCTTGGCAGGTCTTCCTGACGTGTCATGCTGCTCCTCTGCAAGACCGTGCGAGTGCCTTTCCGTCATTATGAACTGCCACAAAACGCGCCCCAGGGCCAGTTGTCACTGCTTATGAGCTAACACCGCAAGCCTCCCGCACCTCCCATGTCTCCCGCAGAGCAAACACGTCCCTGCCAGGAGCGCAGGCTGTGCCCGGCCACGCCACCTGGGGCCCCCCAGAAAACCTCGTGCCCCCGGCCCTCAGACCGCTGGGATGCCACTCCCAGAGACTCAGACCAACACAGACGGATTTGGGCAGCAGCGTCACCGCATTTGTGACACTGCTCGATGCAAACCCAGCCCAAATGCACCCAGGCACCCGGCAGGACGAGGGGAAGCGAAGCCATCAGCCGTGGCTCCTCGTGCTGTGCCTTGCTTTCACGTAACTCAGTCCTGCTTCTCTTCAGCAGGGATTTAGTCATTTACTTAGAGCTGCAATTTTGCATTCCACCTCGACAGGGGATTCTGCTGGCCACCATCTCTGCATTCTCCTACTTGCCCCAGTGATGTCCTCCAGAAAAACAGCAGTCAACCCCCTACAGCCCCCTTACCGCTCTTTAGTCTTACAGAGGCTCACGTAAGGGGAAAAAAGAAAATGGGGAGGTGGGGGTGAATAAAACAGAGCAAGCATGCAGCTAACTCAGCACTGTTAGCAAAAAATGTGACGGTGGGAGAAGCCCTTCTGCCAGCCGGGCGCAGGGCAGGGTCCCGCACAGCGAGCCCTGTGCCCGGCGGCACCGCAGAGCCCCCAGGGACACCCAGGGGAGGTTCGGGCAGGGACGGGGACCCCCTCCCCAGGGCCATCGCAGCGGGTGCGACGCACGGATGCCGGTGACCCCGGCCGGGAAGGAATGAAGGCAGCTGCATCTTACCGTAACCCGGCGTGGACAATATTATGAATGACACGAGCAAGCTGCCAGCTCAGGAACTCATTACTGTCAAGGTACAACATGGCTGTCTGCCAGGCCCCCAGCTTTCACACTCGCTATGCCAGAACATCCACACACAATTTAATTGCATTATAATTTCAAAAGTGCTTTTCAAACTGGAAAAAGGCATTCACTGATTAACCAGCGAAGAGCAAAATTGTTTATGAAATTGAATACAAAAAGCTACAGAAATGTAATTGGGTCGTTCTAGCACCTAATTTTCAAGCCATTTTCCCACTTATTTAATCACGAGATACAAAAGGAACTAGTGAATTGACTTCATACTAATTAGATTACTCCCCGCGATACTCCAGGCCCATATTCCAACTGGTTGATAGTGCTGTTTGAAAATGAAACAAAAAATGTAGCAACAGCTTGTCGGGGGCCATAACACATTTGTTTCCCATCAACCCTGTCTTACAGGAGGGCCATAAAACGCAGGCCAAATTCCCCCTAATCCGCCATAGCCAGTCACCCAGAAACCTCTAACTCCCCTGTAAAGGAATGAGAAACGATTGCCAGACTATTACGGCTGCTCCCTCACGCGCGGCCACGTCGGGTCGGTGAGCCCCGGCGTGCCGTGCTCGCAGCAGGCCCGAGAGCAGAGTCGTGCCCTCAGCCGGCACCGGGAGGCAGTGAGGGCACCACGGATGCTGGAGCAGAACAGGTTGCCCGAGCCTGCACACGAGGATTTGGCCTGCAGCTGGTGCCCCCGCTGCCGCAGCCCCGTGCACGCCGCCCAGGAGGGCAGGAGCCGACGGACGCGCAGGGTCTGCTGAATGAACCCCACCGCACCCTGGCGCCACCGGTTCGGGATGTCCACACAGCCGGGAATTCCCAAGAAGCTAGCAGGAACTGCAGCTGGTTTGTTTTATTTTAAACCAGGTCACTAAGTGAAGCAGGAGCGCTTTGCTGAGCTGCCCCCTTCGGTTTACTGGAGACCGGCACTTCTGAACAGACAGCGCACACGCGCCCTTTCCCAGCTCCTGGCAGCAGAAGTTTCCTTCAAGCTGCCCAAGACCCACTCGGTACCCGATACTGCTCTGAGCTTTTTCACTAATTTTAGATTTTATTAGTTGCAAGATAATTGATTATATAATCAAATGTAGAACGTACGTTATCAAGATATGGTAGCACTTCACAGGCCATTTAATCAGCATATCTGGGGCTGTGCCAAAATGAATTAGCTTGCATTAAATTTCAAGTACATATTATTGGTTGTATTTGTCTCCATGTTTAAGCAGGCGCTTGCTCTTACAAAAGAAATCTGAAATCCTTCAATTGTAGAAACAGATTATTAAAAATAAAAAGGGAAGCACGCATTCCTAGAGTTGTTATCTTCAGCAACACAGCCCAAAAAAAGCTCGCTCAATCCCAGAAAATCACCGTGATTGACCAGGGGATCGGGAGTCTTCAGTGTTTATCGACACCCACATGCATGCACAACTGCTGGTTGCTTTGCAGAAACCATGCACAGAACTGTGAACGAGCTAAGCCCAGGGCACAAGGAGAGCACGTGGCCAAGCGCGCACCTCTCGCCTCCCCCCGGCCGGCTGCTGATGGAGCTGCACAACGGGACAAGGGCAGCGGCCAGACCCTGCACTCCACCACTCTCCATCCACCAACTAGTCCATTTTCAGCCACTTTCACCCAGAAAACCCGCCACACTGAAAAACCCAGGAACACCTGACCTGTGCTTCTCAGCCCAGCCCAGCGATGCCTATTGGTGTTCACAGCCGTGCTTCGCTTGCTGTATTTGCATCTCACTTCCAGGTCAGGTGCTGAGACAGCCGATGGCACGTTTCTTACCGGTGTGTGTTCTGCACGGGCTTGTTACCCGGCCTGGGCTGTGCCCCAGACTGCTACAAGCCTCAGCTGGGAAGGAGAGCGTGGCCTCTCGTTGCCCTGCTGTCTATTCACCGTCATGCAAAGGAAGAGGGAATTAGGCACCAAACAACAGAATACTATTCAAGGAATTGAAATAAATGCTGATGAGAGTAGAGGGAAATACCAGCAAAAATGAGCAGCTTAGCCTCGGGTTAAAATAATACCTTTGAATTGTGCCGTGTGACCCCCTCGGGCTGTTCTCCAGGCAACACACAACATTCTTGGACATTTTAATATCCTGGCCAAGACTCCCTCCCCGCTGCTCACGCACCGCATCAGCATTTGCCTAAGCAAACACCATATACTTCTGTGAGAAAGTGCCTGGCCATGACAGATGCTTTGAATATATGCACCATTTGTTCCTCTGGATACACAAGTAAAGAGCAAACTATTTGCTGAGCTATTCCTGGAAACCAGACCCCACCACGGAGGGGACAGCAGCGCTGCGCAGGTCACCGAGGCCTCCCGTGAAAAATTCAAGCGCGAGACGCGGCGCGAAGCCCCCTGCAAACACCTCCCCTGGGCACGTGGGTTAGAACCAAAAAAAAGTTCTGACCCCTCTGGAGTTTGTTCCCAGGAAAGCTCTGATCAGAAATAGAGGAGAGGGGGAAATCGCCCTTCTTTAGTATGAGCTCCAGGCCTGCCTTCTTGCTGGAGACCACAGGTAGAGATAACATCAGTTCCTTCGGTACGTAAATGCTTATCAGAGCGAGGTCAGGTTCAGCGTGCGCTTCCAGCAAATAATGAATTACATTAAGATAATCACTTTCTTACACGTATATTTAGAATATATGCGGGGAGAAGCCCTCATCAGTTACATTATCACCATCTAGAAATTCACGTCGGCTCTCCCTTGACAACCTGAGAACGGCCTGTCGGTGCGGCTGATAGGGACTTGTCCCAAAGGCACCTTTAACGTATATTAAAGCACAAAGCGGCTGTGCGGGGAGGAGGATTTCCTCCCCAGCTGCCAGCGAGCACGCCGAGTGACGTTTCATCACTCTGCCACGCCGCAAGCACCAGCATCTCTGTGGGGCGACAATCTGGTGAGCGCCGAAACGGTCGTAAATACAGCAGAACCAGACACATCAGCGCTGTCTGCAGAGCAGGCAGGATTGCTCGTCAGGACTTAGATCCACAATGCTCACCTGTTTACTCCTGTGAGCACAGGCAACCCTGTTTCTCCCTTTTCTTTTTCCCCGGCTATGTCTGTATCAAAAGGAGACAGACTTTTCTGAAAGACCCTGCGGTCAATTTGCAGGGCCCTTTATCGCAGAAAGCCGGGCTTTCATTTCAATGGTACTACACTTTTTTTAAGGTGCTATATAAAGAAGGAATCTTCAGTCACTGTACAGAGGCTCTTTTCTTTCCCAGTAAGCCAGATGCAACCTGCTGGGGAAATGCACAGGTTTAGAAGTGGAAGGCAGGCAAGCAATGGATTGTAACAAGCACCTTACATCTGAAGGAAAACAAAGGCCACATAATAAAGCGCTCCGAAAGAATGGACAAATAAATCAAAATGCTACATAGGACGTGCACTCACGGCATTAAAGCCCTGTGCGCTCCTCCAGGCTGGAAAAAGTACTCTTCTGCCAAGTCAGTGCAGTCTGAATGCGACTTCACTCTCATGGGTTTGGGTGTTGTTTTTTTCTTTTTAAAGAATGTTATGAAACAAGGGCTCCTTATGGAAGCAGCTGCGCAGCTCGCTCTCCAGACTCCTCTCAGGCTCCTCCAAGCAGGGGCTGAGCCCTGCAAGGGTCTTCACCCCCACCACCACGCGTGGATGCGATGCTCCAGAGCTGCATCCAAAGCTCCGCACACCTCTCCTTCTGTGACGCAGGCAAACAGCCTGGCCTTTACAGTAACAGCTCCAGATAGCCAGGAGACGTCAGATTTTATGTATGTGCGAGGGGCAACGGCTGACAGATGCCATTTATATACACATACACCCGGATTTTTAATATGGCACGTCTTTTAATACGGCAGACTTACACGTGCCCTGACATCTGCTCACATGGGAAATTCAGAGCCCGTACCTAGATGCTCCAAAAAGCTAAGCTCACACGCAGCAGAACTGGTTTTAAGCCTCTGCTGATCCTCTTCTGTCTCCTCTGCTTCCCATCTCCGCACGGACGGGAAATTGCCTCTCGGAGGAAGCGAGCTCAGGGCGGCAGCGGGTGCAGTCACTGTATGAGCAGCGACCACGCACGTCCGACCAGCTTGCAATCACTCCACTGACCTGACACATGCCTGATGCCATCATCTCTGCCTAACCCGATCCGTGCTCTATTAAATCGTGGCTGCGTTCTGCTTTTTCAGCTGTCTGTCTCGCAGAAAGAGCACGGACAGGGCAAGTACACATCGCTCCGGCCTTGCTGGAGAAGAGGAGCTAATCCATTTGCTGGAATCGTTTGTTGATATTACCAATCTCCTGTTGAAGTGACCAGAGTAAACCTAACATATCTTAATCATTTTTTCCACTGTTGGAAGCCAGGCATAAAAAAAGCCAGGAGTGTATTTTGGGAGCAGTGCTGGAGAGAGCCCATAGTTCTTTGTTGCATCAATAAAAGCAGTTTTGCTGTTTGATAGCACAAAGTGTTCAAGAACCAGATGCAACAAAGGAGCAGAATCACCCTGGGAAAGACAACTTTTAATAGGGACCACACAGGGCTGACCATCTTTATGACACAGATCTGCGGTAATGGAAAAGGAAAACAAGGCTCTGAGACAGGCACGTTGCAGGCACGAAATCCAGACCCCTTTGCGACAACCACTTCTGTAATTTCAGCGTGCTTTCTACTTTCCTCAGATACGAGAGGATGCTTTACTTCCTCTGCAGCCTCTCCTGACCACGAAGCAGGAGAGAGGCTCTTTGAGCATCGTACCTCAGCTAACCGCGATTGTCATCACTGGATGCCACAACACCGCCGTCTGATCTCCCCGGGAGCCCGCTCAGGACGGCTCAGCCAAGCTGCTCCCTGCTGTGGATGGTTTCCTTGCCGTTTGCTCCCCTCCACCTCCTCTGTCCTGACCTAAGCACAAGCACTGACCTACGGGGGCTGCTGTGCCGTGCCAGGGAGCCGCAGGCTGGAGGACGGGCTGCCCAAGCACCTGCAGACCGACGGGTTTCTGCCGAAGCACCCCAAGAAGAGCTGGCCATGCTGCTCTTTCGTCTGCCACCTTCAGAGGTGACCTCCACCAGCTTCTCCCCAGTCCAAATTAATCCAAACCCAACTCCCAGGCACAAATGCCAAGCAGTGCTTTATTAAAAGCCGCCTTTTCCTCCTTGCATTTCTTGGTGACATTGTTCTGTGGATTTCCCCACACACTCAACCTTTCTTCGAACCACTGGGGAGAACTCTGAAATCTTCACACTTAAAAACAAAACCGCCGCGAGCAGCCGTCACAGGCGAAGGGAAAGGTGAACTAATTACACATGCCGGAGCGTTCCCTGAAGCGTTTTCACAGCCTGGGTGCTGCTGGCCCAGACCTCGAGCTGCTGCCCGCCGCAGTTCCCGTCCCGCGCCCCCAGGCAGGCACTCGGTGCCTCTCAGCAGCCAACCCCGCGGATCGGGCGCACCTCTCCGCACCTCTCCGGCACAAGGCTGGTGACCTGGAGAGGTCTGAGAGCGGCAAGGCGTGGGGGAGGCACTCCCGATCCTGCCTCAGAGTCAGAGCAGTTCAAATTAGAATACCCCTTGCTTCCCGGCTTTCACATCAGCCCAAGAGATCGCCTGGGAGAAGCGGTGTTTATGCGATGACCTTTTCCTGTTGTGTCCGCAGGCGCTCGGAACAAAGCTGTGGCAGGATCTCACTGTAACTTCTGGGCGATTCAAAACGCAGCTATGGAATCACTGGTGGGAAAGTTGGGGACCCGGTGCGGGGTTCGGGGTTTCTTGCTGGCGTTATTGCACTAGGACGTTCAGCCCGCTCTGCAGACTACACAAGCACAGCAGCTCCAGCCCGGCACCACGCGGGAGTCCCACGATGCTGCCTGAAGCAACCAGCTCGGAGCACTGGTGGTACTCAGCTCCTGGGTGCTGCTCGAGGACTTCGTGGCCAGTACAAATCAAACTCTGTTGTGGGTAAAACAGCCTGCGGGGTGATGTGTCTGTGTGCACCCAGGTAACAGGAACCACCTGAGCACAGAGAAAATGGGGCCAGGTTTCACGCAGCCTTGGACTTTCACAGGATTTTGCAGCAGGCGAGGCTGCGGTCGAGTCCGCGCACCACGCTGATCCTCGCGAGTGCCCCACGGAGCAGGGGCCCGCCAGTCTGCATCGGGGCCCTAGGTGAAAGGCTGAGACCTGCAGTGTCTGCGGGTCTGAACCCAGCCCGCGCATAAAGCAGTCCATCCCAGAGACATAAAAAAGAAACAGGAAGTCCCCAGTATTTTACAGTGTTTTTGTGAAAAACATTCTCCCTGCCAGATGCAGAAATGGAATAATTAGCTACAGTACGTAAAGTCAGCCGCGTCTGTGGAGAGCTGTAATGAGCTGTGGTCATCGCACGCTGAGTTTTCAGCGGTTACTGATGTTCACCTTAGGTACGAATCAAATTACACAGTCTCCAGACAAGAGTGTCGATGGCAAAGCTTTTTGTCCCCTCCCTTCCTCTCTGCAGATGCTCACTTGCTCCAGGATTTCCCCCGTCAGCGCACGGCCCTGCTCAGGGGCTCCTCCAGACCTCGTCCTCGTCGCTTCCAACGCCTGGGCTGCAGCTGAGACACGCAGCCCCTGCTGGTGCCGCAGCGATGGCAGCCTCTGAGCGCAGCCTCCACACTTCTCCGCTAACCTACATACTTATTTCGGCTTGAAAGATAACGAGCAAACTTTTGGGACACCGCATATACCAAAGCTGCCTGCCTTACTAATGAGGCAGGGGCCAGACGCTCCCAGAAGACCATCCAGTGGCACTGGAGAGGTGTGGGGATGCCAGAGGAGCCCATCCCTGTCCCATCCCCGTGGGAGGAGGAAGGTCGGATGAGCAGAGGGCAGAGCTGCCAGGTCCCCAGCTTCCTCACCCATTAGCCCCCGTGTGACCTTGGACAAAGTCCTGCTCTGTAGGACCTTCATTTCCCGACCCAGAAAGGGGGGGTTTCTATTTGTAAGTGATCTGGATGAAAGGACCTACAGTACGTATGGAAGAAAAAAAAAACAAACCAAGAAAAGCCTTGCAGCTCTGTGAGGCACGGCACAAAAGCCTTATTGCCAGTCAATGGGAACAGACTATTTATAGCTGAGGATCATTAACTGTATTAGAAAAGTTTGATGTTCTCTAACAATCTATGTCATTTTAAAACGCTGGCCTTCCCCTGACGGCCAGCTGATAACTGGAGCGGCAGTGCTGAATAGAGGTAATTATACGCTAGTTCAATAGGCTGAGCCCGCAACCGCGCGGAGCCCTCCTCTGAATGCAAGCGTGTCCTTTCCCCAGGGCTCTTATTTAAATATTATGCCAGCTCCCACAGCCTACCGCGGGAAGAATACCGCTATGTATACCCTCATAAAACTGCATAATTATGAATAATGCCTTGGTTTTTAACAAAATAAATCACCACACACCAAAAAAGTGCTAATTCCTACCCACTGCTGGAAGATACTGAAATGCCAAGCGAAGTGAAGCATCCCTCTCCTCGAGCACCGACACTCACCGCTTTTTTCTGTACCACCGCTGGCCGCAGCAGCTACGTGGCTGTGGAGCCTGGGGCAGGGCTGGCCGGGAGCGCACGCGAGGAGCACACACACGAGGGGCAGCGCAGCCACGGGCCTTTCCTTCATGCTCCTGCTTTTTTCTCCACGTTTCACTGGGCCTTTCCAGCTGGGCTGTTGCCTTTGGGGCAGGGGTTTTCTGTTACTGGGGGGCTGCACCAGGACCCCGTGCTACAGAAGCGCCCGGTGCCCAGCGCTGCCGGCAGGGAGCCAGAGCAGGGGTGCTCGGCCTCACCCACCGGGGGGCTGCGCCGTCACCAGCCCCAGCCGCGCTCTTCCAAGTCCCATCAAGACATTGACGACAAGGCACGCTTGATTCCCATCCAGCTCAAAGTTTATCAGCTTGTAAGAAATGTACAGGCAAGAAACCACAGATAACGCGTTGCTGATTGTTATCACCGAGAATATAAAGCTCTTGTGATATGACACATCGAACATATGGTTTTAAAGACTTAATGTTTTGATCCGCTACACGATGCCATTGTCATTTCAGTCTGGTAGGACTGACACCGGGTTTCCATCAATCACACGACGCACACTTTATCTTTCGCCAGAGCGCCGGACGTACAAATAACACGGCCGCCACGGCCGTTTCTGCATGGCTACTCCCCAGACAGGCGTGCTCCAGGCGAGCAGCTAAAATCATTTCCTTCGATGGACTGTGCGACCAAGGGAACCGGCACAAAGCAAGCTATCGATTGCCGTGATTATTTCAGCATCAGCTGAGCCCAGCTGATGCTATCTCTGCCCTGCCAGGCCCCACAAGCCGTCCCGGCCCCTCAGCCCCGAGCTGGAGACTGAGCGGAGCAGGCCGAGGAGCAGAAACCCAGCCTCGCTGCAGCCGGGCTGCCCTCGCTCCGCAGGCAGGGCAGGTCGCAGCAAAGGCTTCCCAAGGCTGGAGGTTTCTGCCTTGCTGTGTTGGGAGACAATAAGAGGTCTCGGGTCGCTTGGCTGTCAGCCTAACATCCCTCCCCAGCACTGACTGTACCGCACCATTTTGGAAGATGAAAGCAGAGGCCAACGGTTCTTTGCTTTGGATGGAAATCGTCACCTCCACCTGAGCATCACGTTGCTTCTCCTCTTTTAATAAAGTCTGACATCTGCAAACCGTTAAAATCATTTAAGGAGCTCAAGGCAGTGGACAAAAGGCAAGTGCATCGCTATCCACACCTAGCAGACAGGCAAAGTGAGGCATGGAGCTAGGAGGAGAGTTGCCACCAGCACGCAGGGAAGCAGCAGCGAAGCCGATGCCAGACCCTCAGCCCGTTCCCCCTGGGGTGCCGAAACAGGGGAGCTGCTCAGCAGAGGTGAGGACACGAGGGACTTCATGTGAACCAGCACACAGTAACTCATTAGCTGGTTGCATTTTGACTTCAAACGTCAGAAACTTGGCCACCAGAACTCACAGCTTACATGCCAGCGGGCCACGGGACAATCCAGAAGCCACCAGCAGTGCACAGCTCAGACACAAACTCAGCTCCTCCTGCCCAGGACCCGCCTAGCGATGCTCCCAGAGCTGCAGGCAGTTCTCAGGCTGTGACCTGCGCCTGATCTGGGGCTGAGGAGGACAAGCCTCCTGCTCCCAGGCAGCCCAGACGGTGTAACGCCGTGCCGGCAGGCTGAGCAGCGGGCAGGCCGTGAGGGCCGGGACCGACAGAGTAAGGGCACAAACCAGGGGCTGGGTGGCAGAACACCCACTCGTGTCAGCACGATCTCCGCCCGGGTTTGATGTGCTGTTGTGCTGAGTGTCTCTGGATTTCCTCAGCGAGGCCAGACGCTCTGGTAACGCTTCATGAGACTACGCATTTGCTCTGAGAGCACCAAGTCTAATTACCCTGCCAAGCCTCTCCGCGTTTTTAAGAACCTTCCCTTTAAACTCTCGATAATAAGGGCTCTCCTCCGAAATCCTCCACGTAGCTCTTGTTTCCCGAGTTGCCATAGCTACAAAGCAGTGTTTACTTGTCCTTTCCGCCTGGTACAGCTTTATTAGTGCCCGGCTCCCAGGAGGAGGGGAGGCCGGGTTTAGCACCGCTAATCCCCGTAAGCCCTGGCTGCCCGCAGGGTGGGAAGGGGCAGGCGGCTGCAGCCACCGGCTGGAACTGCCACAGCCCCCGGAACGTCCCCAGGAACGTCACCGAGCCCCCGGCCAGCATCGAGCTGCTCTCGTAAGGCCCCGTCTGGCACCCGGAGCTCGAGATCCATCAGTCACAGCTGGCCTGGGGCTGCCGCCTCCCCGGCACTCGGACCGCGCTGCTCTCTCGAGATAAACAGGGTGCTTTTTAAAATTATCTTTTGCCCACAAGCAACACGCACACAAAAGCAGCCTTTCTGCCAGTCAATAATGGAAACTTTCAATAGATCAGGAACAGAGATATTTCCAGCGCGTTTCAAATCAAGTTCAGAAAGACAGCTGGGGAACGGGGAAAACATCCACGTATTTGGAGGTTTCCTGGCGTTTTTAGCAAGCAGAGGTAATTTTTCCATGGTCAGTGCAAGAATAAAAGAATAGTTTTTAAATAACTTGCAGCTTTCGATTCTGTATTTTTTTTACTCCCCCAAAAACATTCCCCACAGAAGGATAAATATGACTAGAGAAGGTAGGGAAGTGGCTACCTGGTATCTGAAGGCCAGCATTTCCTTCATTTCCACACAGATACCTTACATGTATATTTATATCGGCTACCCAAGTCCTTCAGTTGGTAAGAACTCAAAACTATCAGGAAAAAAAAAAAAAGAGGTGTGCAAATGAACACAGGAGCACGAAGTGCATTAGGCCACGAGCCTGCTGCTGGACCACAAGGGAAGGAGCAGCGGCCACGGGGCCGAGGGCTCCCGGCTGGCACTGCCCAAGTGCCCTGTCCTGCCCCGTCCCTGTCCTGCCCCGTCCCTGTCCCTGTCCTGCCCCGTCCCTGCAGGTCAGCAGAGCCCAAGGCAGCCCCACAGCTGCCCAGCTCCACACTGCCTGTCTTGGGCATTCAGGGGATAATTTGATGCTCAAGGCCAGCATTAGCAATGCCTGTCTGTCAGCTAATCAGCAGGCAATTAGCTGGAAGAATTCAGGATGAAGCTTCAGACAAAGAGTAAGCCTTCAGCCACTAAATTCCATCCTCAAATACTGAGGCTGTATTTTAATTTCAGAGTGATAAAATTGCACTGCATCCCCTCCCCTTATTTACCTCCAGGAAGTAACAATAGCATTAAAAAATAAAAATAAAAAAAATCCAGGAACCAGCTTCCACCTACTCCTATACACCATTCATCATTTAATTTGAGAATTAAGCTCTGTTAATGGACACAAACCATCATTTTGAGCATGCAGGCAGTGTTAATATTTGAGTAAGCTAACAACAACAAGAAAACATAGAGGACTAATACATGCACGGTCATTCTTCCTAACATGAAGGATTCAGTTTTAATTTTCAAAGAATATCAAAACAAATTTTAATTATACTAATGCCTCCCTACTAAGTGCTTGCAAGAGGAGCTCCACCGTGCAGAAATACGCGCCACAGTGGAAAAGAAAAACTTCCCAGTTAAGTAGCTTAATCATTGAACTGCTTTGAGATGGCTTTTTTTTTTCTCCATTGTAGCCTTCTCACACTTGGCGAAGAGGTTGTCAGAGATGTTTAGTCATAATCATTTCTCTGGAAAATGAAAAGTGAGCTTGACAAACAGGAGTGAGATCAGAAAAGAAAAGAGAAGAAACAAATCTGTCAATATGTGAAAGACATCCTGTTCCTTCCCAGTGACCCAAAACAACAAGGTTTGCTACTTTAAAAAATAAGAAGGGAACAATCTCCAAGGAACAGCTTGCACACAGTGGAGACCAGTGCTGCCTCCGTCGTGTTTTTCTTTAACAGCTAATGAAATCTCTTTTGCACTTCTGCTATGAAGAATTTAAAATCAAAACCAAAACAAGCCAAGAAGGTTAAATATGTAGATACAGCATCACCCTTACGTAAGCCCGCATCTGTCACGAAGGTCAGAGCTCCAACAGCAGCGATGATCAGCTCTGCACGAGGCGCATCAGCTCAGCTGCACAGAACACCGCTCTGAGCCGCCCCCTCCCTGTTTTACCAGGCTGAACGTACAGGTACTGCTCGCCCGTCGCTCTCCCTCTTCTCCAGGGCTTCCTGCAGCTTTCGCTGAACTCAGAGACCCGTGGACAACCCAACACAGCCCAAACCCTGCCCCTGCCTCCAACCACCCTATTTCTAACCTGCCCTGAATGAGGTGCACCTGGGTACTGCCCTGCCTCCAACTGCTCTCCACCTGCAGCCCCCAGGCTCCCACCCCACGCAGCACCAAGCCCAGCGCTGCTTCGGGGGCGTCAGGCCCTGCGCCACCGTCACTGAGCAAAGCTGGCAGGAGGCGGAAAACCGAGGTGCCATCCAGCCCCTTCCGATATCACACACGACAATTGGGACATCAGTTTAAAAATTCTCGCTATTTTTACGTGTTCTAACTCTAATTAATGAAATCTCACCAGGACTGAGAGGGGGGAAGCAATTACACACCCCCTGTGCTGCCGCAGGGATTCCAGGTGGAGCTGCCGAACCCCCGCAGTGACCAGGAATCTCTCCTCTCCTGCACATCTCCCTCCAGAGCAAGTCCTTGGAATGATGTAACACTGAGGAGTGAGGTAGGGTAAGAAATAGCAGTTACTTTGCCAACTGGATGCACACAACTGCTCCTCTAATTGTGCCTCTCCTGACCAAAAGCTGATGAAGGACAACCGGAGCAGCACAAGGCGCTCCCCACCTCCAAAACCAGCCTGTGCCACAAGTTCCGACAGGAAACCCTTCTGCTCGCAGGGATTTACTTAGCAGGCAGGGGAAGGGATATGCATTCAAGTTGTTTTTCTATGTCTCTGTGGTGTAAAGGAAATTTTTCCATAGGAAAATCCTAAAGCGCGCGTTTTGGCATCGCAGTGCAGTTGCCCATTCCCTTCCCAGGCTTGGACCGGCGATGCTCTGTGAACAGGGCACAAAGGTGGAGGAAGCAGAAGGCTGGTCATGTGGAGAACAACGCAATAAAGACTACACAGACATGCGCCAGGGAGGATGGAAATTCAGGATGCAGAGCTCCAGCTCCGAAGAGCGGTTTTTGAGACACACGAAGCAAGAGGGGTCCTTGCTCCGGGGTCGGTACAGGCTGGCCTAAATAAAGTGCACCGCTTCCCCCAGCAGGACGTGTGCTGCTGTACTTCTGACAAGTGGCCTTTTTAGTGTTTTTTTTTTTTTTTTTCCTCATTTTTAATTTTTCCCCCCACTTTTTACTCAATCAGCCCCAGTGTTTACAGATCACTACACCACAAATCCTTATTTCATGTCAGCCACTGGCCCAAGCTGTCCCCACTCACTGTTTCTCCTAGACAAGTTAATAAGATGGAAGGCTCCCCGGAGGCCTCGAGCCAGCGAACATTATCACTTGGAAGCAAGGCAGAAATACTGACACATCGGAAATGACTTCAAGCCTATTAATTACCCTTTCTTCTCTGGCAGATCTTTGAGAGAGAGCCTGACAAATTGAAAGGCAGCCGAGATCATCCTTCCCTGCCCCAGAAAAGCCCCCACCCACGTCAACAAAAGCAAACCCCCCGCTCAAAACCAACAACAACCTTCTTTGTTTTATTATCAATTGATTCATCAAAAATTAGCTGAAGCCGAGGCTGCCTGCTGGTGACAGCTCTGCCCTTTTCCTTTGTCCCCCCATTTCCTGGGGCACAGAGCAGGCAGGAGGGCGCCCGCTGGCGCAGCGCCCACCGAGCGGGGACCCGTGCCGTCACCTGCGGTGGCTTCGTCTGGAGCTTCCCAGCAGCCGGTGTCGGCAGCCTCCGTCGGGACGATCATAACTGGCACCCTAGCTGCACTTCAAAACCGTGCTGAACACCCCTCAGCACATTTTTGCCCTCCCTCAAAACATCTTTTAAAATTCTGGCTGGCATAATTGATCCTAATTATTCTAAGCACGAGATGTTAAATGCATTCCTACATGCAATGTGGCTTCAACTATGGGCTTTTAGCAAAGTCTATTGTATAAATAAATGATTGGATTTTGTATTCAAGAGCTTCGTATTTGACAGTATTAATTTTGATGCAAAATAGCCACACAAGTCTAGATAAAGTCACTACCTTCCACTATGGCTTTATTTTTAAGGTGATTTTCATAATTTCTGGTTTTAGAAAAAGCCTTCAAAATAACTTGAACAAAATCTTTAAGCCATTACCTAGAAAACTATCATTAAATCATTTGTTCATTCTTATTAGTATCATTGTAATTAAAGAGAATCATATTTCAAAAATACATCTTCAGCAGCACTTATCAAAACCCATCCCTGCAGCCTATCAATTAGTATTACAATAACCTCACTCCCTTGTTGCCTTTGCTATTAGCATTTTGATTGAATGTCTGTTGAAAAGTGACTGGTAACAGAAGATTGTGTTCAGAAAGTAATGTTTCTTTATTCGCTTTCATTGAAGCTTGTCTAGTTGTCTCCAGTTCCTACTCAAAAGAGACAAGACAGTTCCAAAAGCAGTAATTTTGATGCAGGATTATTTTTTTTTCTTCTCTGCGAGGTGAGATAGATTGGGTTAGGCTGGACACAAATGCTATTAAATCACTTGACAGCAGATTTGGGGGCTTCTCTTGGCTGCGACCCAAACACTCGAGCACGCACGAGCTATGGGCAAGGTGTCACTGCGCGAGCAGCCCAGATCCGGCGCCGGTAAGCTGGCGAAACACAGCACAGGTCTTCACAAACGACCTTTCAGGAGCTTCAATAATAATAATAATTAATAATGCATGAAGTACTCGGGGAAGTTTTGGGCTATGTTTATCGCTAATAGTTTTGAATGTAAAAGGCAACAATCTATTACACAACCCTTCGCGCGGGGGCCGCACCGCCACAACTCACAGCGAGTTAAGGTCTCCAGCCGTAATAAAGCCCTCTAACAAAGGACAGATCTGTAACTAACGTCATTAAGGAGGGAAAATGGATGCATTCTGCAAGTACCATGAATTATAAAGACAAGAGTTCATTAAATCCACTATATTAAAATAAAAATGACCTGCCATGTCAGACAGTTCTATTTACTGATATTCCCACTGCTGATGCCTTTCCACTGATAAATTACATTCAGCAGGCACAACGAACAGTTATCCAAAAACATTTCAATTACATGAACGTGCTGGAAACTCGCAGGCAACGTTGTGCTGCCAGATAAAGGCAACCTGAGCCCCAGGTTCGCTTTTACGGCTTTGTGGGGAAAACGAAGCAGCCCCGCTGCCGTGCCAAGCACCGCTGATGGGCCTGCCCGGGGCACCAACGCTTCAGCAGGGAGGGGAGAGAGAAATGCCCGGACCGGGTGCCATCCCCTGAACACGGCTGGTGTTACCCTGTGGGGCCGCGGGGCGAGGAGCGGGTGCTCGGGTCCCGCAGTGCTCTCAGCCCCGCTCCTCGCCCTCCTTCACCCGGTACCTGCACCCAGCGCCACTCCGGGCGCTCTGCGCGCTGCTGGCTGCGGCTCGGGAAGTCTCCCGTCTCTCCTGCCTCCGCCTGGGTAATGCCTTCTCCTCTGGCAGGCAGCCAACAGTTGATAATGGTGTCAGGTAGCAATTTCATTTTTAAAATGCTCTTATCAAAGATTTAAGGTGAAAGATAAGAGGAGCATACCAAATCATCATAAAGGAAACGTTGTATAAGGATAGTATTTTACAAATCAAAACAGTTATCAAAATGAAAAGGTATGAATATAAAAACAAATGCAGCCAGTGCTCAGGGTGGGAGCCTCCAGGTGCGGGAGGCATTGATCAGATTTCAGGTTTTCTTGGCAAGTCTCAAAGGCTGCGTTGAACTTTCACTGTCACCTTAAAAGAGAGATAAAACGCCAGGAACATTTACCTGTGAGCATGTACACACACATCCCTGCGCAAGCACACGTTTATTTATAGGCCCTTTCATACAGATAGACCTATAAATATAGATATATATTTTTCATACCATTACCCACGGTTGTTGGGTGCTTTTATCAAAGTCATCTGACCTGGAAAGCATCTGTTGTTAATACCACTGTTTTATTATTTATCAAATCCATTTCTTCATAGAATGACTAATTTCATACCCACAGCTGCTCTCATCTCCCCTCCGCAGCTGCTCCTTCCCAGAGCAGCCAGGCACGTTATCAGCCTGCCGCCATCTCCCCCCACCCACGTGCCGCTTCTGAAGCCTCCAAAAGCCCAATCGCGGGGACAAAACCAGCACAGGCTCCTGCCCTGCGAGGGATAAACCACAACCCACTCCAACGGTCACGCGAAAACCCGGGCGGTGGGGAAACAGGCGGCTGATCTGCAAGAAAACAAATCCCACACTTCTGTCATCTGGTTTGTTTTCCTGCAATTGCGGAGAACATCCAGAAGCTGGAGGAAAACAAATGGCCGTACTCCTTTGTTACTCGGCTGTGTGGGTGCGGAGGAGCGGAGCCGATAGAAGAGACCCACACAACCTCCCCAGGGGTGTTCGCACCCGGTGCTCGCTGCCCAAGGGTAGGTGCTCACTGCCTTAAGTCAACAACTCCGCTCCCAAATGACCTACGCTGGGCCAGCGATAGGCCCACCAAGAGTAAATAGGAAAAAACGGTGCCATGGTGGAAGCCCCCCCCCAGGAGCCCGCCCTGGCTCCGCTCTCAGCTCTGACAGAAGCACCAGCAAGTCAATTAACCTCGCCGAGCCCCGAGCTGCCTACATCCCACTGCCTTCACGGGGACGCTGCGGGCTTCATTCCCTGCATGTGTGCAAAGGGCTTCGAAATCGCTCCGCGGAGGGCTGGGCGGGTAACTGCCAGAGATCTGCTCGCTCCTGGTCTTCTACCAAAGCAGGAAAATGAGGAGAAGTGGTTAGTGTTCACAGGTGCTTTTAAACGGAGAATATTCTCCAAATCATCACATTAGTTTAAGGTACTCTTTCTGGTCTAGAAAACACTCAATAAATTAACAAAAAAACAAGCACAAACCCCACCAAATCCGCTGACCTGCGCTTTTTTGCAAGAAGCTGTTTTTCAACTTATTTATTCTATCAGATCCAGCAAAAAAAAAAAGTGCCAGATGTTCTTACATCAGCTTATAGGTAAAAAAAACACAAAACACTACAAAAACCCCCAAACATACAGAATAAGCAAAATCACTCCTTGCCAGAACATATTAATCAACCCAATTAAAGAAATCTGAAGTCCAAACTTAATGTTTTAGGAAAACCAGCCTCAAGTACAGGTAAGGGCACCGAGAGGGGACGGTGCAAGCCACACAAGCTCCCTCCGCTCAGCCTGCGACGAGCTGTCTGCCGTCCCTCCACGTCACCCAACCCAAAATCTGCACCGCGAGACAGCCGGGGAGCGAGCACAAAGGGTCTCACCTGAAGGGGGAAAGAGGGGAAGATGAAACCATGGCAGAATTACTCTGTTTGGAGACCTTTCTGCCTTCCCTTGTTGCTAACTGTGGGCTGGCCGGGAGGTGAACGCTGAGCTGGAGAGTTTCAGGGAAGCCAGTGCTTTCCCCTTTGGCCTTCCTGGGCCCACCTCCCAGGGCAGACTGAGCTGCGAGGTCCCGTGCAGGACGGCAGGGTGGCAGCGAGGAGCCAGGCCAGAGCCGGGACAGCAGCAGCACCATGGCACAGGCTCTGCGGGGAGCAGGGCGGCAGCAGCCCCCGCGGGACGCAGCCGCACCGAGGGGCACGGGGGCGGCTGGCGGAGGCCGGGGCTCGAAGTGAGCACGGCTCGTTGGGACCTGCCCGCAGACCAGGCACCGCGTCGCTGTGGCGGTACGCGCTTTACATATCTAAGCTGGTAATTTTAACAGCTTCTAATTTGCTAATACAAGAGGATTGATTAGGTAGAATGTATCCCTGCAAGAGCCGTAAACTGTTAATTGCAGGGTAGCGTTGTTGCCATCTACACGCCCCACTCCCAAGCCCTCTGCCAGCAACGGCGCCACCGGAGGCAGCAGCTCGCACCCCCGCATGGGGTGACCCCTGCCCAGCCCGGCCACCCCTCGCCTCGCCCCCCACCAAAAGAAATGCCCAGGGAACCAGAGCCTTCAGGGGCAGCCTGGCAGAGCTTCCCCTGCGCTGCCAGCAGATTTGCGCAACCGCATTTCTGCTGAATCTCCAGGTTTCAGGATCGGGGATGTTATCTGTTTGTGGAAACAGGTCACCGGGAGGCTTTACGTACGGCAATGACCTTGGAAAATTAAAGGCTTCAGCAGCATCCGGGCACCGGCCGCGACGGGGTGGCAGCGGACAGAGGGGACTGACGCCGGCACACGGAGGGACGCCAACCGCTCCCGGTGACACCGCTGGCTACGGCTCGCCCTCCCTCGGCCTTCCCAGGCTGCTGAGAACGCCCTCCCCACGTTCGGCAGAAGTGCCCTAAAAGCTTTATTATCAAAAGCAGCAGATACAGAGCACAGCTAGGAAAAGTAAAATCCCCACCCATGCGGCGTATTTAAAAAGCTTCACCCAATACACTCTGAGCAATCCGCTGGGAAAACAATGCACTAGGGAGGGAAAATGCAGGATGTTTCGGTATTTTCACATCATATTTTTGGGCACAGGCACGTTGCAAGTAGCTGCCTATTTTCTCAAGGTCACTCGGCTGATTTTAATTCTGCTCATTGTATTAAGAGTGCCCATCTATGTAAATGTTGCATTTTGTTCTCCTCCTGTTTCTGGCCTTTCCTCAATTAACATTTTCAAATAGTCCCCCAAGACTTGAAGCACTACCTGCTAATCACTTCGTTCTTGCATTCTGGGAGGCAAAAGGTTTTTGGTTTCATCAGCTGAGTAGATTCATAAGCAAGAACTTATTCACGGCATTTAGGGCTTCCTTCCATTCACAGATCATCAGGATTTTTGCTAATTTATCTGTCGCTCAAACTGGCTGCTCAGCAGTGACAATAAAGATGGCAAACTGAAGGCATATTAAAATGACCTCACTGTCTTCTCAATGCAGCTTCGGCTGTGAAGATTACATTGTCTGCTTCTAATGCAAACACTCATCCCAGCCGAGCCCCCGCGTACTGACTTGCCACACACGCAACAGAACCGTTATCACAATTTAAAAAATGTATCTTGGGTGTTTGCACAATTCTTGCTTTAAGGTTCCTGAAGAACCTTTCAGAGATGAGAAAGGTTCCATTGATTTACTTTGCACTCTCCAATACTACCGTAGTCTAATTACATTAAGTTATTGATACTGTTCAGTACTAGGTGAATGGGAAGACTTCTTTTTGAGATAGTGACTATTAGCTGAAGTTCTACGGGAGGGAAATGCCCAGCTTGCTGCCGGTGGCTGGGCCTCCTTCTAGCCCTGGGTGCCACGCCGATACCTTCTACGAGGCCACCACTGCCAGCTCCCACCTTCCTGTGTCTCTGCTTTCCCATCCGAGGCACCTGGCCATCTGTAAAACCATCATTTGGAGCATGCCAGTGATTTCAGAAGGCTTATTTGAAAAGCTGTTTAATACCTTCTGTATACAGGTGGCACAGCAAACGCTAACCTTCCTTCCTGCAGGCTCTGTTCCGGGTCCCGTGCAGCACAGGGTGTCGGGGCCGCCTGCCCTCGCCTCGCCTTGCGCAAGGAGGGTGCGCAGCGGCCTGAACGTTTCTGTCAATGTCTCCTCACTGCCTGTATTAAAGCTAATTGAAAGGAGGCTAGATAAATTAAGAAGGTCAAAAAGGTCTGGGTACACAAGGCTCCCTCTGGGAAGAGGGAATTAAATAATTTGTTTTTACGTTAGCTATAAAGACAAGATACAAATGAGCATTACAAATCCACTGTCCTTTACAATGTACTTCTAAGTTGGCATTTACCTTAAAGTCTGGTTGTGTAACTGGAGACTTCCAAACTAATTGCTGCGCTATGTTTGCAACCTTTACTGGAGGTTGGTGGGATTTTTTTTCCTTATTATTATTGCATTTGTTTGTTAAACAAGAAAATAAAAATGTCAAGCCATCTCCCGAGTGCTGCTGGCAAGCCGAGCCTCTCCCCTTCTTTAGAGAAAGCATTTGCACACATCTATTCCTTAGGTGCGTCCTGGCCAGTGCAGCTGCTCGCTCTTTCTCCTCCTCTGGATGTAATTTTCATTACTGGTATAAAATTAAGCAATAAGGTGTGACAGACAGTACATAGCTGGGCAATTATTCCAAGCCTCAGGTGGCGTTATACAGCATGAGGCTGGGGGCAGAATGACTGTAACCACCCGAGACGTTCAATAATCGCCTTGAAAAGCGTGGCCAGGAGCCTTATTTGCTATTCTGAAACGGGCTCTGCTGGGACGCAGGGCTCATACTGGCGTGAATGCATTTATCCTTACACTTCACGTAAGGTGCCCTGATGCAGCAGCAGTAGCCGCTGGCCAGGAAATTAGAAGACAGGGGAGACGGCTCCAAGATTTGGCAGCTTTTCCTTTTTGCTTTGTGTTCACTGACACACAACCGGTGAGCAGCGCCGGGCGCGTCACGCCTGGGGGGCTGGCATGGGGCCTGCCGAAGGCACCACCCGGCTGCAGCCGCCCCTGCCCGGGGCATGGAGTGCTCACAGTGCCCCCGATGGGCTCCAAGGCGAAGGGGGAGAGATCGAAGCCAGATGGGAACGGGCGGGACGCGGACCCAGCGCCGGGCTGCCACCACGAGCCGTTCCTGGCGCGCCACCTCGCCAGACGCAGGCACCGCGGCGTCTCCTCCTGCCCACCTGGGATGGGTTTGAACTCAGGATACAAAGCAGAGAGCTGTGAATATTATTCTTCAGCCTTGCAGTCATTAATGTGTTTTAGGACATGAATATTTATAAGTGAGGATGTAATATTAAAAGCATACACACATGAAATATTAATATGGCACATGTCATAACTGCAATCTAAACAGATAGGTGTGAACGATGGCACTGTAGCTCAGCCATCACTACTTTCACTGATAGGTCTGTAAATGGTAAATAATATTAACTAATTAATCTTCACAGCCCTCCTCTGAAGTTTTGAAGCAAATATTTGCTTTAAAGTCGCTATAAGAAGCCCTGTCTGCAGCTACTCGTCCCTCCAGCCCTCTGTGCCTCCTGCAGGAGACAAATGCGCTGTGTTTAACCAGGGGTTAACATCGGGCTCGGTGCTGCAAGATGCAGGTCCCCAGGATGAATTCCACCGGCTAGGGAACGTGTGTACGGACGAGCCGAAGCAAGGAGAGCGCTTCTCTCCAAACAACTGCACTCTCTGGAGTCCCATTTATGGAGTGATAAAATTGACAAGGGAATAAAAGCCAGTCTCATCTAGGAGAGCAATAATAATAATAATACCGCCTCCATTTGTGTCTTATGTCACACTTCTCATCCAAAGCTCTTAAAGCACTTTATGCGCTAAAAACACCACCACCATCACTGCGGATGCTTTTCCAAAATCCTGCGGGTCAAACCTGGCCAAACAGGAGCTCTCCCTTTAGCCCCATCCTTCTAAAAGCAAAGCTCCGCGAGCAGTCAAAAGGTTTCCTCCCGCGCTTCCCTCCGAGCGCACGGTACTACTGGCACACCGCTGCCAAGAAAAGCTACGCTGAAAATGACCAAATTAGGCAATTACTTCCACGTATCTTAAACACTCTCTGCTCAAAACTGCTTGGAGATGTATTTTTAAATGCACATGACCTTGCTTTATTTGAGGGAGACAGCGATAAACAAATAACTGCAGTGACTCTTAATTATATTTATATCTCATCTATAAAAATGTCAATTATAACTTCAGAGGTCAACTATGAAACGGAGGTTTTGGCAGTCGGACAACACAAAAGGCTATTTTTCTCCTAAGAAAAGCATCATCCTTCGCTGCGGCACAGACAATGTCTCACTAACAACATCGCTCCTGTCTCTTCCAATAAATGCAGCGATTATGCCAACCGCTCCCACCTGCACAATTACTTTTATGCACCGCGATCTGCCAGGTAGGCACGGCACAGGCACTGGGCACAACGCTCACCTCCGCCTCGAGAGGAGAACGTGGCAAGGAAGCGGCAGAGCTGTGTGCGTGCCCGGAGGTGCACGGGCAGCCACGCCACCACTTGCGAGGCAGGCACGGATCTTTGGGTTTGGATTCCGCAGTTTTGGATCAACGCCCAGGGCTCTCCTCTCACGGGCACGCTGATCCCTGCCCCGAAGCCACCAGGAGCCCGGCGCAGCGGAGGCACGGCACCGCCAGCGGGTCTGCAGCAGGACAAGTCACTGGCAGGTCTGCCACGACAAACGCCCGTCTTCTGGAGATGGGTTGAGCCCGAACACGTAGGATATTGTTTGCATCGCACAGACAGCCTGTCTTTCGTTAATTTTGTTTAGTTTTAAGATTAAAGAAGCCCAAATCACATGCTGTCACTTCTCTCCTCTCTCCCCTGCCACTCCTAACCATGTGAGAGTTAATTGATATGAAAATAACTCCGGGGGCTGTATGGCTCGGAAAAACATATAGCATTACATTTAATACCAGCAATTACAACTTGGGGGATTCAATCAGTCAAAATCTTTATTTTTCTTCCTGCACACTCAAGACGCGGGACTGACGTGGCAGACGCAGCCGATGGCTTCTGAGGCAGCAGATGGGCAAGGCAAGCACAGCCCAAAGCAGGCACATGCCCGTGGAGAGCATTTAAGGATCAAGAGCATCCCGTCACATTAACTAGCCCATGCATCACCTTCGCTTGACTCGTCTCTACCTACGTGCTTAACAGTCACAGAAAGAAAGGGGAGAAGGGGGAGTCGCCAAGCAAATTTATCAGTCAGGAGCCACTCCACTCTGCTGCACTTCCCTTTCTGCTGAATTGAAACAGCCAGGGGAGAGCTGAGCCCGCTCCTGCACCCCTCGGCTCAGACACCTTTCATCTGACGCTTCCTCCCTCCCTCCTCCGAGCAGCCCCGCCGGCTGCAGCATTTCTGCTCAGCTTTGATGGGTACAACAAACGAGGCTCCTGCTGCCGGATCTGCGGGTCAGAAAAAGGGGGAAAAGCACGAGGGCGAGGCCAGCCCGCCAGCCCCTCCGTCCCCTCCGTGCGCCCGCTCGCAGCAGACCGGTATGCTTGCTAGAGCTCTGCTACATAATGAAGTTAGAAGGACATCATCATCTTGCAAGGCTCCCTCTAACCCCGAAGATCAATAACTAATGTTGAACTCCAGATTGTATCTGCACTTTGCAAGGGTAACAAAATAACACCACCCTCTTTTTTTTTTTCTTTCCAATTACTAAATCCTTTCAAGATTGACCCAGTAATTTTCAGCTCTATGAAATTTTAGGCAGTGAAGAAAGTGATGAAAGTGATTTTCCAGGGTGCTTACGGAACTTTTTGTGTTTTACAATCCCTGTACAGAAATGCACAAGTACAGCACAGGGCGCAGAAATACAAAATTACCCTTTCTAAGAAGAAATGTCACCTTAACAAAGCCGACTCAGAGCCACTAAGCGCTAGTTCTTTGCATCCCCACTATCAAAAATTAAATGACCGAACTCGGAAGAGAAGCCTTGCAAGATGACACTGTCTCCCAGTGAAGCCAGAGATTGTTTTACCTACAATACTCCAACACGTAACCACCTCTCCCATTAAATGCGCACAGAATTTGGAGCCTCCCATTAATACAGCTAGACAGATGAGCACGAAATGCAGTGACTCTCTCCATTTCTTTAGAGAACTTCCAGGAATGGTTGGACATTGGAAAAGAAAAACACATCAACAGAGGAAACAAAGCGGTTACCTTGATGACATTTAAAATGTTCTAGGAGTTGTGTTCCACTGGCAAGGCCAACGTTTTATCTGGGCTGAGGCTTTCAAGCCGTCCCAAGGCATTAATGAAAGTGTTCAATGATGAGCAGTTCTGAAAAGGCTTCTTGCTCTGTCTGGTTAAGTCTGCACATTAAATCTACCGCGTACTGATGTGGATCCCGTGCCAGCTCGCAGACAAGTTACACGCTATCAGGATACACACACGAGTAGCACACACGTGCCAGCAGTACGTCAACAAACATTCTCAATTTGCTTGCAAGGAAATTTATCTCCCTTCTAGCAGTAGGGAGCAAATTTTAATACCATTCCTTTCCCTTGCCTACGTTGATTATTCTAGGCATCCACTAACTACAGTAAACCACAGCGGATATTTTATCTGCCATTTCTCCTTCCCCTGGCTAATTTGAAGATACAGATTGCAACCCGCAAGTGGTTTTAAGAATTGCCATTAACACCGCTGCTTGCATGCTACTGCATTTTAAACATGTTTTCAACACAATCAGAATGTCACAATTTGTAAAATCTGGGGTGATTTTATAAACGATCGATGCAGCAGAACTCGCTCCATGATGACAGCCTACTAGCCAGTTCATTAGCCTGATTAGTGGCAGCTACCTGCACGGAGAAGGAAGAAACGTCGGAGAAGACTGGCTACACTCAAACACGAGCATAAGGACGACTCTACCTTTCTCTTTGTTACACTTCCTTCGTCCTTCCACTGTTTACCGGCAGAGGTGAAAACCCAGAGCTCGGTCTCTGGTGCCTGCGGGGCAGCTGCTCCAGGCACAGCGGTGCCACTCGGCACCGGGCCGGGCTTGGTGCCGGCAGGAATTTCGGCTAATGCCAGCAGTCCCTGCCGGTCGCCCAGCAGAATCCTAAGCTTGCTCCCTGGAAAAGAGCCCCGCAGACGGAGCTGACCCTCCCCTGCTGGTCTCTCTATTTTTGATGTCCCTACACGGCCTCCTGCCTGCCCTGGCAGCACAGCCCCATTAAATTGGGCTTTTCAGGAGGCCACAGACAGCAGGGCTCGCTGCTGCCACAGCCACGACTCTGCCCCGGGACTCGGGACACGGCAGCAGAGTGGGGCTTCCTCACCCTGCCCCTGCATAGACGCAGGGCAGGACGCGCCGGTGCCGTGCAGAGCCACCCGTGCCTGCGGCCTCCCCTCCCCAGATATAAAAGGAAGCTGTCAGGGGTTGAACTTCCCCAACTATTCAAAGGTTTTGGCTCCCATTCCCAAATGATGGGCACTGGCTGTTCAAAGGCCTCCCCTGGCTCTCAGAGAGGAGCTTTCCAAGCGAGCCTTTTGCTCAGTGCTGCTGAATTTTTCTGGGTACTGTGATACTGGACTTGACAGAGGGATCAGTGCCTGGGAGGGAATTGCTGGAGGGAGGGAATGTTATCTTGGAGGTTTGCCTGACTCTCCCACTGCTCGCGCTAGGTTGCTTGTTAAGGCGAATACCACACCAGTGAGCAAATGAGGCAGCGCCGGGGGCCTGGGTCTCCTGATGCTGCTGCTGAGATGAAGATGAGGCACGAGGGCAGCAGCTGAGAGCTCTGGGCTGCTCCCCTCTCTGCTCCCCGGGCTCCCAACGCTGCCTGACCTGATGTAGGCTACTTCACACCTTTTGGCAGGCTCCCGAAATAAAGGGGCCACATGCATGATACCAAGAAACTGAAACAAGCGTGGCAGAGACAGTGACGTATCACTCAAACGAGCCCCCTCAACGAGTCCACACGAGGACGGGTAAGAGGCCGGAGCGCGAGGGGCAGAGCCCAACCCCTGGGCTACGCGTCCCTGCGGTCGCATGGGGGCAGAAGCCACAAGCTGCTCTGCCTCGCCGTGCTGCCTCAGAACACACACTTTGGTAAGGTGGGGAGGGTGGCAGCATGAAACCAACCTGGTTCAGGCAGCAGGGTCGCAGAGCCCGTTCGCAGCGCCGCTCCTCACACCGGGTACCCTCCGCAGCTCCGCCTGGGAGCTCCGCGCCCCGCAGCCATGGCGTGAGCCGCTCACCCAGAGACAGAGCAGCATCATTTATTTCCACTGAAAGGCACGGCTGTAACACTGAAAATAACCCTCGGCTCGTTTTCACAGAACTGTACAAGCACTGATGAAACCTTGTCTGCCTTGTGAAATATGTGGAGGGGAATTCCTCTCCTGGAGATCCTGCTCTGAGTTATCACCGGAGGATGAGCAGCCCTAAGCTTCAAACCTCCAGCATGCTGGAAGCCCTAACAGAGGGCTTTAACACCTTAATGTCCTGGTGTCTCAACCCCTTATGCCCAGCTTGCTCTAATGCCAGCCACCTCGGTATAAGCTCTGTGTATCCTGCAGATGCGGGCGGATCCAGATCCAGTGCATCCCATTTGGATGCACGTCCCATAGGACCAACAGCAGATACAAAGAGAGGTTTTTTTCCCCGTTCTAACTCAGGCCCCTTCCCTGCAGCCTCACCACAGAGCTCCCTGAGCTTTACCATCTGCAGGGACACTGCAGAGCCTGACGATCCTCCCAAACAGAATTCACTAGACTGATCAGGAAAGTCACCTCCAAAACGAAAACCCACATGAGATCTGGCGTTACATGCCGAGCAACCCTTCCTCCGTACACCTGCAGGACAGAGGGAGCCATCTCGGACACAAAGAGCTCTGCTGATTTAGCACGGCTGAATTTAGCCACATGGGTCATCGTGCTGACACTGATTTTTGGCTGTGCTCACCGTGCAGAAGCTGTCACAAAATGGGATGTCTGAGCTCCCGTTCCCTCTTACCTCTATGCCTGTTGGTCGTCTTGTCAAACATAAGCATGGCGTCCTCTACCTGCAAGACACAAGAGGGGAGAGGCGTGCTTTAACACACCGGCTGCACAGTTCACAAAGCACGAACAAACCAACCGGGAAGGGGAGGCACAGACAGGAGCAGCCTCAATTCAGGTAGACATAAACAATGCATCAGATCTCCTTCCTTGTGCTCAGGGTCAGCACTGCTTTTGGAAATGTGCTGCTTTCAACACGTGCTAGCTGACATTTGATCCTAACGCAGAGAAGTGAACGTTAAAAGTTGTGTTGCCCTGGAAAGCCAAACATCTAAGCAGCTCTTCCACCTCTCATCGGTCCCTAGCCATGCCTCTTCTCAGCCTTTTTCCCTTTCGCAGAGAGATGAAGAAGGACCAAGAGAGGAATTGAGGATGCAAATCACACCCACGACTTCTCCAAATTAGAGTCACTGTCTTGGCTGAGAATTAGGAGGTTTCAAGGAGCATGAGCAGGGTAAAATCTGGTCAGCCAAAAAAGGTATTCAGAGGTTTTCAAAAGGCCTTTTGAAAAGCTAGAGGAAAGAGGGGAGAGGGAGGAGGGACAGAGTTTAATTCGCATCAGGCTTGGCATTTCCACTTCAGAAGAGAGATGACTGATGAAACGTACTGAAGTGCAACCAAATTGCTTTCAACTTGCATTACTATTTGCATGATTTATTCCACCTCCATTTAATCCGTGCAGCCACACCTAAAATTTTACACTTATTTTAGGAGATTGTTGTGCTGGGATTTATCTCCCAGCTCTATCACATTTCAAACTGTTGCTCTGAGTCTTCAGGGGCTGGTGCAGGTCAGTCCTGCAGGCTGCAGGAAAGGTCCTGTGCAGCCTTTCTGAAAAAAACGCACAGCCTTCCTATTCCTTGTTCTAAACCAGGGGTTGATGAGAACTTGCATCACTGCTTAATTGAAGAAGACACTGGGGGAAGGTCATCTTTTTAAGCTTTTTTTTTTTTTCTTTTTTTTTCTTTCCCCCTCAGTAATTTCTTTGAGATTTTCACGCTTTTATATTCTGGATTTTTATAAATCATTTATCTCAGGAAAAGTGACTTACAATGTAGTTACACTCTCTCTTCACCCTGCACAGTGCCACCAAAGGGTCTACCTTTCATCCCAGCAGCTTGTGCTCGCTTCTGTGCTGAGCCGCAGCTTCTCCTCCAGCTTAGCTCAAGTCCCTTCAGTGTCCCTGCACTGACGGGCTGCTGCGGAGGGCAGAGGAGCAGCACCTCGTGCCAAGGTGGGATCGCTTTTGGTGCCCATGCCAGATTCTGCTGCCTTAACACGATCTTGGAATTAGAGCAGGATTTGAAAGCTCCCACCTGGTTAAAATTCCCGGCTCGGGGAGTCCGGTTTGACTGCAGTGCTCCTATGCGGGGGAGCACGCGCTCAGCCAGCTTCTGCGCTAAATTACGGTACCAGCCTTGGCTGAGCAGAGACATGCTTGGGGAAGGTGGTAAAAACACAGCTTGAGCCTCTCGTAACTACTGTATTAAAACACATTCCACGATACAATAAAAAATGCAGTGCAGCAAAACCTTACTCTATACCTGGACGTTATTAAAACCTGTCTCTGGTTAACTCGTTCTTAACTTTTCCAGAGCAGTTTGCACAATGTGATAGCAACACCCTGAGGTGGAGGAGAACGGCATGCCTCCTGAACACCCATCGTGAACGAGAGAGACCCAGAGATGCTGAGGCACTGGCAACTCCAAACCACATCAAGCACAAAGTCATTTGTCCTGCTGTCTTTCTTCACTTTGAAGAAGAAAACTCTCAAGTCTGAGTAATATCGGAAGGCAGATAAGGACAGGGCTCCCCTTCACCCTACCAAAACCACTTATCTCTGCTCTGAGGTTACGCTGGTGCAGCAATCTGTATTTTTCACTCCCACAGGTCCTGGCCTCGCTGGGAACCAGAATTACACCCTGCACCTCACGCTGCTTCCTACAGCTGCGTGGCTTCCTCAGCCCCAGGCCAGGCGAGCCCGCTGACCACCCTTTTACCCCACGCAATCCGCTCTGTTCCGCGAGCTTTACCAGGCGGCTCTCCTGCCATCAGGTCTTTGCTTCGAGTCCCACCCCGGAGCCCCGAGAAGACCTCCGAGGTCTTCGGAGGTCCCACCCGCGGCTCCCACCCGCGTTGTGCCGGACGTCTCCCCCCCAGCAAACAGAGTTTTGTGCCATGTGTCCCAAGGCCCAGCTCCGCCGGCATGATGATCTTGGCAGGGATCTTTTTTATGCAAATAAACCCTTATTAGCAGTAACAAGCCAAGGCTGCGGGGGCTAAGCCAGGAGATTTCTGTCGTGCCGGCCGGGACCCCGAGGAGCGCGGCTCCCCCTGCACCCGCTGCTGGGTGGGGAAGGATCAGACCCCCGGGCTCAAACCCAGAACCTGGAAGGGGGGAGCTGGCTCCCTGCAGCTGAGCTTCAGATCTGGACCAAGCACGCCTTTAAGAAAAAATAATCAGGGGGGTGTTCGTCAAGCCAGCTGGTGCCCTTTCAACAATGTCTAATTGGTTATCTTTTCTGTCTCCTAAGGTCAGAACATTTTATCTCCGTCTCTGCCCTTTTTGAGTTTACCCCACCCTGCGTTATTTTTTAGGGCAGCCATTGTAGCAGAAGAATAGCCTCTTTCCTCTATAGTCCAGTGACACAATGAGACTTCTTGAAACCTCCTGAATAGATAGAGTGCAATGGCAAAAGAAAAATTCTATTAACACTTTGCAAAATAAAACATCTAAGAGCCGGTTAGACAAGCAGGAGAAGAAAATCAATATGGAGAGGGCAGCGCTTAGAAAAACTTTTCACCAGTTGCAAAAAGGTGGTGAGGGTATGGGAGGGAGGGGGAGAAAGAAACTTATTAATGCAGAAAACCCATCAATGGTATGGAAATCTGGCAGAACAGCAAGAACTGAAACTGGAAGAATTTGAATATACAAAGGGCTGAATAGAATGAGAAAACCACACTGCCTCACACACACAGCCCGTTTCTCACGGTTCTCTGTGAATCAAACACAAGCGGCTTGTTCAAGTTTTCATCAAGGAGAAATAAGGGACACAGTCAAGGTAACCGGCAGTAAACCCTGTAGTAAGCAAATTGATCCTTATTTCAAGGGAAGAAAAACAACACAGATGCAACTCAATGAAACTTGAGGCTCAGAAGCTGAGGCTGCCCAGAAGTTAACCCCCTCCTCCACAAGGTTCCTTTGCTTGCTCAGTATTTTAAAGATGCTCGAGCAGCGAGTTTTCCACATCCCAACTCCAAAACATGCGGCTCACGCCTGGCTTACAAGAAAGAAGGATGTTTTCTGCAGGGGCAGAAACACGACTGGAGACAATCCCGCCTCTGGGGCTTGGCAGGGATGCGCCCAGGACCGATCACTTCCCTACCACGGACCCCACGGGACCGACCGGCAGACCCTAAGGGCAGTTCCCCTGCAAGCCAGGGGAACTTCAGCCCCACGTGCTTGAGCAGCAGCCCCGCTCCCCACCAGATGCAGAGGACAGCCGGTCACAGAGCTGCCCTCCCCATCCCCAGACACATCTTCAGCCCCGTGGCCTCACCCCCCAGCCCGCAGCCCGCGAGGGGCTGGCTATGAAGGCGGCCCCCTGGAGCCGCGGCAGCACGGGGCTGAGCTCGCAGCAGGGCGGTGGAGGCCGAGCCAGCTCCCAGGCAGCCTGCACAGGACCACGAGGATGTCCCACGGCACGGAAGCCGGCGGTCAGGAGCACCGGGCAACCCCTACATGGGTGCCTGTCCTCTGATGCGCTCTGGCTCAATATGGAGGCTGAAAGCAGCTGATTAATCCTAAGTAATAATGAGCATCAAATGGGAGAGTATTATAAAATAAACACTAAGTCTTTGCACCTAGGGCAAAGAAAAGACAGCCAGACTTGCCAGGTAACGCCAGGAGCAAACGACACCGCCTAAGTCTGAAAGACTTCTCCCCTGTCTCACCATGCCCTGCACACATCCAATTCAGACCCAGTTTCTTACATAAAGCCTAAGTAATGGGTTTTAGTTTATTTAACCTTTTTTTTCCGATCCACTTGGGGCTCTAAGAAAAGGAAGGGCTATGCCACTTCTTTAATCACTGCCTGGAAGGAGGAATAGGGAATAAGAGGAGGAAAGAAAAAAAAATGGAGGAGCCAAAGGCTTTAATAATCCTAACAGTTCCCTGGGTTATTTAAAATATGCCCAACCAGTTCACAAAAGGATTCACAGAGACAAATGTATTTGATTTTCTTCCACCTTAATAGCGACATATATTTAAAGCAACAAAACCAGGATGACCTAAATAAAATGACTATTAATTGTACTCAGAAAGGCTCTGCATTTAATGCAACTGATCCAGCCAGAACTAGAATACACAATATTCTCCATTCATTCCTCCCACTTTCCTCTGAGGGATTTTCAACTCCTCGCGTTTTCTGCAGGGCAGTCCTGAGCGGTCAGAGATGATCAAACCTGGTGCCAGCCCATCACCGCTCACACCTTAATGAAAAGGCTGAATCTTCTACAAAGATAAGAGGCAATTCGGTACCTCTCCAGAGGACAGTAATTTGAATCAGCCACCACAGCTGCTGCCACCAAAATCAGTGAAAACCTAGCTGGAAAGCTGGAATGACTGAAACTGGACGTTTTCTGGGAAAGTTCATTTCTGGTCTTGTTCTACAACCCGGATTTGTACACTGAGCCAAGGCATTTGAAATCAGACCAAAATTGTAACCGGTTCCCCAGGAGCCAGTGGAGACCCTGCAGTGCCTCTTCACCATGGGACCACCATGGAGTGCCACCAGGGAAGCTCTGGGATCGGGAACGGGACCCAAGACACAGGACAAGCCCCGGTAAAGGGATCAGTTTGGGGAGGAGAGGAAGCACCACCAGTGTGCGCCCCTGCGGAGCCGCCTGCACGGCCGGGCAGGGCACAGCTCCGGGGCGCTGCCGCTGCTCCGCGTCTGCAGGGAGCGGCAAACCCAGGGGCAGCTCCTGTAAAGGCGGCTTGTGAAGCTGGCAGTTATTTACAGGGTGTCTGCATGCTGCAGGGGAGGAACAGCAGCCCCTATTTCATATTCCAAGTTCTTTTTTTTCCCTTTGAATCAAGTTTGCTCATTCAGTAAAACCTCCAAGGGGAAACCACCGGCCTTCACAGTTGTAACTCATGACCACACAGCGGCCTTTATCCCTCGTCCAGCCCAGGAAAGTCTGTCCTGATCCAAAACCCGAGTTCCCGACACATCCAGAGCAGGTGGGGGCCCTCCCGCCTGCCCCCAGGACCCCACGGCAGAGCTGTGACGGATTTGGCAGGGGCTGCTCACTTCCAGCACTCTCAAGCCACCTTTTCCGTCCCTTCAAGGTAAAGAAGAATGAGGCTAGGGAAACAAAATAATGCACCGCAACCTAATGATGTGGCAATTCAGATGAGGTCCTCGGAGAAAAGAAATTACAAAGGGATGATGTTCAGCTACATGTCTGGGTCGTTTCTACCCCTCTGCCCCAGGTCTGTAAATCTTACAGGTCTATCACATCTTCTGCTCTTCCAGAGAGGTGTGCTGGATATTCTGGCCTAATTCCTCAAATTATTTATACAAACTGCACAACTCTTACAATATTTTGCTTTCTGAAGCAGAAAAACCTCTTAGCTCCTAGTAAACTGTCAGGTGCTATTATTTTAAATACGCATGTGAAATCTAAGCGCCAGCACTGCGCTTCTGCAGATTTACAACCTCCCCCCACATAAATTAAGACAAATGCATATCGCATGCCAGACAGTTAGAAAAAATTGTTCCCCCACACCAGGCCTCTGGGTTTGATTACAATGGAATTAAACAAAGAAACAAATACTTAAACCTTTTCCTCTCTCTCCATCACGAGCACCCTCCCTCCTCCCAGCGCAGCCCCTTCCCTCCCCGTGATGCCCTGAGCTCTCCTCGGGCTCAGCGGTGCCTGGTCAGGAGCCGCAGCCCAGAGGAGGGGAGGTGACCACTGGGAGGTGGCAGGACCCCATCTCACCACACCCAGCAGCTCAGCCCCGATGGCCACAACCGCGGCTGGGGACTGCCAGGGCCGAAAGCACCACCCATGACAGCTCCGCTGCGTGGCCACGGGTGCGTGGCACCAGGCCGGCAACCTCTGCGGATCGGTCACGAGTCGTGCAGCGCTCCCCAGGGGCTGGGGACGCACGGTGGGGTCCCTCGCTGGGCGCGTCCCAGCGTTGCACTGTGACGACTTACCAACCAGGGGCTACACATTATGCGCCGCGGTAATAATCAATGCCATACTGTGCAAGAACAAATTCCAGTGCTAGCAATCTTTCCCCCCAGCAGTCAAGTCTTTAAAAAGTCTTCTTCAGCAATTATAGCTAATAAAACTACAATTTTATTCAACACACACATATCATTGTAACTAATTTTGCTCCATCAGGGCTGAAATTAAAACAGTCATTCAATCACGTTCATCTCGGGGCTTGCTCACCAGCCGTGACATGGCAAAGAGCATCCCAATTGCTTGCCAAAAATCACAGTGGCTACTCCTGGACTTCAAAACACTCCCGCGAAAAGCCAAGATGTTACTCAACACTTGCTCTACCAAGGGCGATGCTGGAGGGACTAATGCTCTCCAGAAAAAAAAAAAAAAAAGCTTTCCACAGCAGGACAAGTTGAACATGACTCTATGCAAAATTTCACATGAATTCCTTAACAATATGAAGTATTGATGAAAGCAAGGTAGTTTGTCACTCTTCGACCAGGTTATAAACGCCGTGAGGGCTCCTGGGAGTTTCCCTTTGGCCTGCCACACATTACCTAACACCACCGAGTAGGAAGACAGGGTTCTTGCAAAAAGCACTTGGAAATATCAAGGCAGTTCTCTGGCAACAGGGACTGCTGGGCACTGCATGACCAGCCGCGGAGAAGGCAGTGAAAACAGGAAGAAAGCAAACAGGGCCAGTGCCAGTAAGCCAGAGTAACGTCAGCTTGAGTTGATGACCCCCTCCATCCAGCAGGACGGAAGGCACTGTATAAACTCCTGGGACATTTCTCCAAAGGTACAAAATACCCAGGCAGCTGGGAGCACCACCAGGGAGGTGCACAGGTCGCTGCAAGAAAGGGGGACACAGAATGAGCCTCTCTAGGAGACAGCTTCACAGCTCCTAACAGCTTCCAGGCACTGGCAGTGCCCGAGGTGGCCCTGGTCTCCCAGGCATCTGTCACACGGGTGCTTCAGGGACGCCTTTTGTGACAGAAATCAAGCTGCAGACAAGAGCAGCACAGGGAGCAGAGCAGAGCCATCACAGCGTTGCCCCCTCCTTGGCTTCAGGGCACGAACATGTTTGTTGTGCTTTTATGGAGACAGAATAGCCTGCCTCGGTCGGAGCAAAGCCTTGGGCCTGCTCTGATCTCCTCTGCAATCAAGTCCCGCAGCCAGGTCTAATTGCCCAGAACAATTTATGCCCGCCAGCGTGCGGGCAGCCGTCCCCTGGTTCTGCTTAGCTTGATGGGGAAATAGGTTCCAGCAGTGCCTTTCTGAAACGGAGTAACAGAGGTGGCCGAGCCGGCACGGAGGCCGCAGCTCAGGAGGCCACAGGACGCCCGGCTGCTCCTGCCCGTGGGGCGGCGGTGCTGCAGGTCGCCAGCACCCAGCCGCAGGGCCCTGCTGCGAGGCCCCGATGGAGAAGGGTGCTGAGGGTGCAGGCAGCCCCCACAGCAGGCACCGGGGGCTGCACGTGGTCACTACGAGCATGAACCCCCAAGAGCTAGGGTGACAATGAACTAAAAATTTCACCACAGAGAGCAGCGCCTTGTCCTGAGAGGGGTGCCTGAACACCCGTGGCCTCCGTCACCTCAGGGCCAGCCTCAGGGCCCGGAGCGGCGCCACTCAGGGCCGATGCACTTGAAACATGTCCGGATGGCAACGCAGATCATAAAGGCCTTGTAAATAAAGCAAAAGCCTCCGGGATGACCCTTTTTTTGTCCACCAGCATAACACAGGCATGGACCTGGCCACAGAAGGCAACATCTGAGCACCACGGCATCTTTGTGTTAATTACCCTCAGGAGACACCGGCGAGGCAGGACACACCATTACCGCTGCGACTCGACAGGGAGACAAATGCGCGGCTGCTGTAGCATTAAATCACCCACAGCCGGCAAGTCCTGAGGTGGCCAGCACCAGTATGGCCGTGGCTCAGCACTGGTACAGGCCATCACCAGTGCCTGGCCGGGAGGAGTCATTGCTACGCGGTGGCTTCTGCCCACAGGTGGCATACACCACAGGGGCAGCCCAAGCGGCCGTCGGAGCCATCTCCACAGCGGGGGTCAGCCCTGTGAGCACTGCTGAGGGCAGACCCTGCACTGCAATGGGCACGGCAGGGCATGGAGCCGCTCGCCTCCTCCCTCTCCAGCGCTTCAGGCGTCCCCGCCACACGCAGGGACAAGTGCAGCGGCAGGCCTCACCCCCCTTCCTTAAGCTGCTTGCTTTAAAACAGCACAAGCTAATGCAACAGAGGACAAAAAGCAGACGTCCGTACCCGTTTCTTGAAGCAGACTGATCCGATGCCAAACGATACATATGTTTACATGAAGCTGTAGCACTCGGTTAACAAAACGTACTCGTGAATTAGAGCAGCGACTCCAATCCATATTTCTATCAGAAATCAGTGCCACAGGAATTTGTTCTGTGATCACACTTGGTCCGTGCTACAGTATGCGACAGGGAGCAACCGATAACTTTAAAATACACGTCAACAACTAGAAACACTTCTGTGTGTGTTACAACGCAGGACAAGGAGAGTATTTTGGCCCCACTCCCTCTCATGCCTCCCACTGCCTCCCTGCACAGAGAGGCAGGGACACAACTCGTTCAAATGCAATAATGTATAATTAGGTGCTATTTTCTACAGAGTAACTTCTCACAAGTGCTTTCCCCATTTTCTTGTGAGTTCTGCTCTACTCCCAGCCCTCTGCCCTCTCTTCCTGCCTACAGGAGTTATCACCAGACAAAAACATAAGCCAAACACACACAATACTTTTCAATGCACACAATAATATTTAAATATTCTTTCTGTTTCTGGCACTCACACAGGAGGGTTTACATTTTTAAGCTTCTCTAGGTAGGAGCACTTTTGCTCTTTAGAAAGTGAATGCGGAGAGCTCCGTATCACCACATCACTCTGAACTGAAGCTTAAAGCTATCAAGCAGCACAAGAGCGAAGGCGCAGCCACAAGAGCTGACAACACTGAAGTTCATCCTAGCTCCTTTACTCAGTCAAGGGCTCTCAGATGGAGTCTCACCAGCCCCACGTCCCCACCAGAGTTCAGGAGTCTCCTCATCCACCCAAGCGCCCCGACAGGAGCCAGGAGCAGGAACGGGCCGACCTCTCCTGCTCACACGGCTCTGCAGCGCTGCGGCCGCGGAGCACCGGGTGGAACATTGCTCCTTCAGCATTTCAGCAAGCCAGGTGCGAGGCAGTTTGTGATTTTACTTTCACGGCACATTAGCTGCCGTCAGCAGAAATAATTCTTCCTCCCTTCACAGTGCTCGTTTGCATATTAGCACCGCAAAGTTGCAATCTGTTTTCTTTTCCAAACAATACTTGAGCCGTGCTGCCTGCCCTGCAGAGATCTGGGAAGCTCCAAAGATCCAAATCTGGGAAGATCCAAATCTCCAGGCCTCGGCCGTTCCTCCAGCCCTGCCACCAGCCTCCCCAGGGTCCAGGCAGGCAGCACAACACCCAGAACAAACGAGACGCCGGCCTCCCTCGGTGGCGAGGGGAGCTTCAAATATTTGCGGAGCACTTGCAGGTCCTTGGATGAAGTGCGCTACGTACAGCGTGCAGTCTTTGCTTTCCAAACCCAGCATTTTCCCTACTGATGCAATGCTAAAACGCGAGCAGCTGTTTTGTTTACTACAAGCAAACATGCCAAATAACTAGATGCAGAGAGACCATTAAAAGCCACATGCCAGAAAGAGCATCAGAACTCATCTCTCTGAGCACCAGATGAAGTGGAATACATTGGACTCCGAATCAGGCACTGACTGTTCTAGGAACAATCCCTAATACATGAAAACTCTCGTTAAGTGTGGCTCAATTTTAAGCGCACAGTTAAGTCCAATTAAGCCCAAGATGTGTTATTTGAAGAGAACAATTTCATTTTATCCAGCATCCCACAACTTGCGTGGCAATACCAGGGCCACATCCTGCATCGTTGCGTTACCCTGAGCATGAGAGACGTTGCTCCTCCTTACCCGCTCACAAAACTTGCAGAGGAATAAACCAATCTTGTGCCCCTCCACCACATTTGAGGGTACAAACAAAAACCACTAAAGCACAGGTTTCCTTACCCACTACATGAGCAGCAATAAGCTACAGCTTTCGTTCAGTGCCCGCGAGCCGTGCAGTAAAGCCTTGCTCAGGGCTTTGCCTGTTAGAGAGCACAGAGAGAAAAACCCTGCTCACAGGAAACCAAGGTGTGGGTCTTCAAAGATGCCTTTGGAGCACAGCCCCGGTGTCGGACAGACACAGCTAAACAGATCTGATTGAGCGACATCCTGAGCAAAGTAACAGGATAGAGTTTAAAGAGCTTCCTACTGCCCTTCTGTAAATACCTGCTGAATAAGTGCGCAGATAAGACAAGTATTGCGTTACTATGCTTCCTGATGCATGAAGGGCTTTTTTTATTGCCCGGAGTTTAAAAAAAACCACAAGTATGAACAATTGCCACAGTCAGCTTCAGAAAAAGGCTCAGCTGCAAAATGAAACAGCGTAGTTTATTAGCAAAGAAAAACTCATCTAAGTTTTCCTTCACTGTAATGAAAAAAAGTCTCATTTTATTTCCTGCTAGATCTTTTTTCCTTTTATTGTTCTTTTCATTTACTGACTTGCATATTAAGAATACTTTTCCAGGGCTATTTCTTCTAAGCAGAGCTCTTTCCTCGCTTGTCTCTCAACCCCAATCAAACAGGGCTTATGTTTAGTTGTTTCTTTTTTAATCCATGGAAAACCAGCCCGGAGCCAGGCCCCCACAGCAGGCGCTGCAGGCTGCGGCACAGGACCACGTCCTCCACTCCTGCGCTGGCTGCTAACGAGGTGGGAATTCGGAGAACCGTGCTCACACCAAACTCATCTCACTTCTGATTTATGGCTTTTTTTTAGGCTGCTCCTTGGACCAGAGCCCCGCCATCCCGCAGCTCACGGTACCGACACACAGGCAGCAGAAGTGATCATCCTGTTGTCACCAATTAGCGACAAAAACTGGGCAGCCGAAGGTCCTGGATTTGCTCTCACAAGCCTCTTGAAAAGACAAGAGCTCTGCCACGGCCCTTACACGGCGGAGCTGGGAGCAGGAACTTCCCCAGAGCTGCAGCCCCTCTGGCAGCCCCACGCCGCTCACACTGCAGCAGCGTTCTGCCCTCAGCACAGGGGAGAGGCATTACCAACGAAGCACTAGCCCGGATTTCTGTTGTTTGGGGGTTAGACTTGGCCCTTAGCTCTTTTAAAACATACCAGAAAGTCTTGATTAGAAGACAGAAGGCAAAAAACGTTTGTGGGAATGCATCTTTGAAATCTGTTCACCACAGAAAGCCATCAGCAGCAGCAACCTCTGGTGGCAATCACCACCACCCATCGCCCATCAATCCCGGCACTCCCCGCCTGCTTTCCGCCCACGGGTTTTACAGGACGAGGAGCACTGGGCTCGAAATGCCATTTGGATCACTGAGAGCTCGGGACGCTTGCTGCAGCCTGACCCCGTTTCATCTGAGCTCAGTCACGGAGCTCGGACTGGAACACCAGTTGGGGCTGCCGGGATGGATTTGTAAAGCACCACCTTGATTTCAGCCCCCCTGCTCCACCCCCTCCCACTCTGGCCAGGCTCCTTGGTAGTGCTGGGAAAGGCAACCTGCCGGAAAGCAGGCTGTTAAGGCTGAATACTATATTAAAAAGCAAGCAATTAGCAGCCCTGGCTGAGGCACGACACAGAACTTCTCACACCTAAACCTAACTGCGTGCCCCTCGGAGCTCCTCTAATGCCATCGCATCCTGCTGTGCCCGAGTGTCACGTTGTTGGGAGAGAGAATTAATGCCCACGGACTACGGCTAGTGGTGGGTAAATTGAGTTTCACACGTGTCAGCACGGCAAGCGCTCATCGCTTTGACAGAGCCTTACCCAGCCACCTGAAACCAAGGTCCAGCTGTATTTTTTAATTACCCCTGGACAGCACGGGAATTACAGGCATCATAGTGATTCCTGGGTTTCTGAAACCGCGTTACTACTCTTTCAGACCCTAATGCAAAAAATAAATAAAAATTCTCTTGTGAGATTTTTTGTTTAAAGCCACGCTGAAGCCATTCAACCTCCTGCAGCTTAAATCATCAAAACAACGTGTGTGAAAAAGAAATCATTTTCTGCAGTTTACAAATGAAAATTAAAGAAAAGGATGCTCCTCCTCCACCCTCATTACCCACATAACGGGGATTTGGGGCACGGGCAGGGGGCTCGCTTGCAGCACCGACGTAGCTGAACACGGCTCTGCGATGGGGCAGGAGCACGCAGGGGGCCGGGCACCACGGGGCAGGGGAGCCCGGTTGTCTGGGGAAGAACATTTCAGCCTTTAAAACACAAAACAGCATCTGGCTACAGATGCCATCCTCTCTCGTCAAAAGCTGATGTAATTGTTATAATAAGGTGCGCCTTCTTGGCGTGTTTTCCCAGGGGATGCTGAGGTGCTCTGCAGGGGACCGATCACATCAGCCCAGCACACCGACCCTAAAAGCAGCAAAACAACCCAGCCCCCTGCCAAACCCCCCTATTCCACCTGCAAATCAGGGCATCCTGTTCCCTGAAACAGTATTACACATGGACTGAATGCAAACCTACGGAATTACTCATGTTTCACACGTGTTTTTTTTAAAGGATGCCTTATTTGTACTGCTGACCAAAACAATGCATATTCGCAGAGTTTTCCAAAGCTGCTGTTTCCATCTGCTCCATACCTGTGTGTGGGTACCTGCAGAGGGGCGCACACCCACGTACGCTCGCCGTGCTCCCCTCGCTCCTGCTGAGCACCCCGCGTCCCGGGGACCAACGTGCAGCGGGAGCAAAGCGCAGCCCCTCCGCGGAGCCAGGCTGCTCACCGGTCAGGCAAATCAATTAAACCATTTAAGAGGTTAAAAGCATAGATGTGAAATAAAATCCGTACAGTAATGAGATAACGCTGGCACCGGCTGCTGCGACTCGGCTGCCCACGGCCGCAGCACGGCGGGGTTGGGGCCGGAGGTGATTCCCCCCAGCGCAGCGTGCAGCTCTCGAGGGGCAGCTCCCACCTTTCCGTCCCTTTTTCTCCTGGAAGCCCTGCAGAACAACAAAGCCCTCCCCTTTCCTCCTCTGCAGGGCTCAACAGCTGCCTGTTAAAATTTTGTTGTAAACCCCTGGGCTTCAAACACTTCTCATTTCTTGCCCAAAAGCTATTTGAATGGATTATGGCCCGGTGATGAATCTCTCCTAGAACTGCTACAAGAGACTCTTGAATCACGGCAAACAGGCTCTGTAAATCAAGCAAACCGAAAAAATGGGCAAAGAGAAGATTTGGGTGTTAAGAATAAAGGTGACAGGTCCATGCATCAATCCCGGCTGACTGACAAGGTGTCCTTCTGAGAGGCGTATATGTATTTTTAAACTTTGCTTCACTGGCTACACTTTATTATGCTGAAATAAGACAAGATACAATAACTAAGCTCCCATCTCAGTGGATTGTTCACAATGATAATTCCACCTTTGTAATTCAGCTTCAAATAAACCCCCTTTGTTCTGTCTTATTACACAGATTCTGGTATCATTCAAGTATATTAACTGTAGCCTATTACTGTCACACAAAAATGCTCCCTGAGCCATAGCAAAAGGCTCCCCAGACAAAACTTTATGTCATGTTAATCCAAGCTTTAATAACTATGAGGATATATAACTGTATTCTAATTGTGCTTTGTGTTTCTGCATACAAAAAACAGAAGATATCAAAAGTGACAGAGGCAGCCGTCTTCAAACAAAGCACCAACTCCTCAGCCTGGCTGGCTGCGGCACGAACGCGTTTCCCTTCAGAGCGCGGGGCTAAAACAAGGGCGATGAGCAACTCGGGCCAAGTCGTGGCTCACACCAAAAGCAAGTCTCAGGCACAGAGGGAAAACTGAGCTGGTGGTGCTAAGTGCTGCGGCTGTTACTGCAACAGAAATTAATACCCTCTAAAATAGCACTTAAACAGGGATAATCAGTATTATGGAAATTGTACATATTTAATTCTTGAGTGTCTGCTGAAAACATTACATGATAAAGGACGGCAGTAAGCAGAGCATTCATTTTGTAACCAATGCTTAAAATTAGCAAGGGAAAAAAGAGAAAAAGTACAAAAGACAGAAAGAAAAACAATCTGGAAATAAACAATGAAAAGGTTCACAAATATATTAATACTGTGTTTTCAAATGCCAGCGGCACACTGGAAAACTTCTTAGGAAGAAGCGAAAGGATCTGTCCCCACCTCCAAGAGGCTGAGGCAAGAGAAAACTCTGCTGTGTTTTGCTTGTGCTTCCGCTAACCCAGATTAAAGTGTCTTGAGAAATGAGATTTACACCCCTCCCGTAAGTAAGGCTACAGGGCTGATCTCACAGCTAAATCCACAGTGGAGCACAGGTAGCCACATTTAACCTTGCTGCCCCGGCTGTAGGACACAGGCCCTTCTAACTCTTCCTCACTCTCTCAATTTTCTACTTCAATCTTCCACATCTTATTCCTTCAAAATTGTATTTCAATACAGTAAATTTGCGCCCGCTTGCTTCGCCTGTGCCTGGCAGACGTAGCCAGCTGCTTCGTTACTCCCTTCCTCAGAGGGGCTCAGTAAGAGCCTGGGAAGCCTCTTTGGAAGAACTGTGTAATGACCAGCCGAAACACTACCGAGATTCAAAGAATCCTGACGGTTTTCCTTCACATACGCTCGCTGTGGCCCAAGAGCTTCGCCAGCACTTTCGAGCCAAGAGAATGTCACTAATGCAAACGAGCATTTTGCGTTGTTTACTTGTTGCTGACTTCTAACACCTAGCTACCATAAAGTATCGTTTTGCAATGTCGTAAAAATAGACCCGCATCTTGCTGCCAACGACCTGGACGAGACCGTACGGCTCTCCACACGCGGCGCTCTGCACGGCCCTGCCAAAAGCCGCGTGGAGGTAACCGGAGCTGCTGTCCATCGGGACACAGCCCTTCTGCCTCCCCCCACCAAAACCTATGACATTATCTCCCGCGTTACCCTGGATTGATTTGTCCTGCAGCAAATCATTGCACTGAAGCTGTTTCCCGGGGTGCCATTCTGGGCTGACTTCCAGCCCCAAAGCAGCTCGGTGCGCACGCTGGGCCCTGCAGGCCGAGCCGGGGCTACCCTTGTCCGCTAACGCCTGATCCCAGACCCAGCACTGGGCTGCGCCCCATCGCCGCCAAGGTCGAAGTAACCTGGGACAGGCAGAGCTGAGAATTACGGACAGCTGTGGCCTCATCCTGGGGCAGCTGGCTCAACAAGAGGAAAGAGAAAAGAGAGTGAAGCTCTCCCGGCTGCCACCGGTTTGCCACTGACCTCCTCCTCCTTGGTACAGGATTTGAAGGCTTTCCAGATCTGCTCGTTGGGCCCCCCGGGGACCACAAGGATCAAACCCACATCTGTCTCAGGTGTCAGAAACTCAAAATCAGCTCCGTAAAACTCCCCAGACTCTAATTAGGTGGCACCTTCCAAACATTTCCTACAGTAAGCCCAAAAGGTATGAAGTGTTGTACATCTCTGCGGCAGGTTTTGTTTATTGGTGTGAACTAACCTTAGACAAACTTGAAAAACTTTACTGGATGTGTGAAAAACAAAGATGAGCACAGATTAGACGAAAGGCAACCATCAGAAAACACTGGGTTTCCTCCGGAGGACACCAGCTCCCCACCGCCACCGCTTCCCCTTCCTGCTTCACACCGGCTCTGAGGTTCCCCAAGTCAGGAGATGCACATCAAACGCTGCGAGACTTTAAATATAATGCAGTCGAGTGTTTTCCTACCTCACTGACACTACAGCTTCTTGGTTCCATATTTTGAGGCTTTTTTTCTACAACATGTTATAAAGATGAAAATGAACAGTCTTGTGTAAATCACAAGACTCCAGAAACTGGAGTATTCAGGAGAAAAAAATATCACTGAACAGCCTGAAACTCTTGATAAATTGTGAAATTTGGCAGCACCCATCTGACAATGTTTATTTTTTTCCCCAAAAAGTTGTACTATGCAGAACATTAGATCAAAACAGTTTTCTTTGGCAGACACAGGTTCTGCTCTGCATTCCCCTTCTCCCTGACACACCATATGGACCTTTCTTAATGAAATATAGTTAGAGAGGGCTATTAAGCTAGCTCAACACTGGTGTAAACACTGCTTCTCTGGAAGTCAGACCAAAAAACATCGTGCGTTTTTGAACTATAATTTTTGACTTAAATATCACTCTTGAATTTAAGAGTGCAGTCAGTCAGCTTTGATTAAAACACCAAATAAAGGGTAAGTAATATAAGACATATATATATATATAAAAAATCATATATATTATTAAAATCACTGCTATTCTTCAAAAAAGCCTTTATTTAAGTAGCAAATGATAAAAAGAGCCAGGAGTCTTTACTTAGAAGGGCCAAAGTAGGCCCACTTAGAAGGCCCACAAGCCCAGCGACTCCCTTGGGATTTCCATCAACTTAAAGGAAATCTGCCGGTAATCCGATCAGATCACATCCTTCAAAGAGCAGGCAGCTTTTATTTTGGGGAAAAGACCTGCGTCAAGTTGCTTCAGTTGAGTTTTGGTTTTGCACTTCTCCTCTCCCTCTTCTTTGCTGCTCCTGGAGCAAGAGGCAGGATGGACAGGCATTACCAAAAAAAATCTTGCAGCGTAATGTCAAGATCGATATGTTGACCTAACAAGTAATGCCAGCTTTAGTAGTGTCTTAATGATGTGATCATTATGTTCTTACCTGAAGTGCAGCAGCAGCTAGCACGTGTGCCAGCAGGAAAACTTACTCAGTGCAAAAGACCACAAACACTTCCCCATATGCACAAAGCTACTCTCTCTATTTGGTGTCTCAGGGAAAAAAAATAGGTACACGTGCTCCCGAACACTCACCGTGGGCTCAATTAACCAAGCACAGCAGCAGTAGCACTGCTGTGGAGCGGTAGTTACTTCCCTCAGGGTAACGCAGCTCCACGGGCTTCTGGCCGTCTGTAGCGAGCCTCCCCCGTTTCTTTGGAGCGCTCAGAGATGGCTGGGAACTGGTACGGTGCACAGGGGCAGCAGGGAAGGAGGAGGTGCTGGTCTGAGTCCCCCTCTCTGAGGGAATGAGACTGCATTTTATGACACTGGAGGATTCTGCGTCCTCCGTCCCATTTACCTAGGAAACGCTCAGTAGTTTGGGTAAGACACAGCTACGCTACAAAACTCATTTTGCCTGGCTGCTGCATCTCAGGTAACTGAAAGACTCGCACTTCCAAGAACAGTATTCCTGCAATGAAACCGTCTCCGTCCCGTTTTGAAACGCTTTGCTTTGCCCTCACAAACCCTGCAGACAGCTCTGTCCCTGCCCTGTCCCCATCGGGGACAGCACCTGCAAGCGCCCCCAGGGCTGAGCCTGGGAGCGTCCGGCAGGGATCCTGGCACAGGACCCTTGCAGCCCCACAGAAAGCAACGCGACCCAAGAGCCCCGCCAACATCTGTTCGAGAAAACACTGACCATCCACTGTCCCCTGGCCACAGGAGCGTCTTCCTGGGGCAAATGCCTTCATTGCTTAAGCAGCAGCCGTTAAAAACCAACGCAACAGATACAATCAGCATTAGTAGAGATCTCGCCCTATTGCCACCCTACAAAACCACACCAGTCCTGTTCTGCCTGCAAGTTTAACGTGGTTGGGAGCCTGACGTTTGTGCCTGGCACTTCAGCCTCTGTTCTGGCCTTGGAACGAGAGCCACGGGCAGGCCAGCAGCACTGCAGGGCACGGGGAGCGCAGTACCACACCTGCAAACGGCTACGGATTAGCAAGAACACGGGAGTTTTTCTGTCAATTAGCAAGTCAGAGCAAAATGCCCCCCGAACCAACAGTGAAGAACGTCCCCTTCTTCAAAACAGCAGTTAGAGGGAAGTTCACGTCCCCAAGCAGCTCTTTGCTGGCCACCAGGAAGAGCAGTGAGCAATAACACGCGCATTAACGCGGCCCCGAGAGCTGGCTTTCAGACTGCTGTGATTTGTCTATCTCCAGAGACAGACCGAAAGAGATGCCACTAAGACAATGCATACTTAAACAGATTTCAAGACTGAAATGTGCGATTTTTGGTCTAACTCCAAAAAACGTTAGCTAGTGTGAAACATCTCTTTCAGTTGTCTGCCTTGGATCTCCCAGGACAACGCCAGATAAAGAGGCAATTTATCATCCGGCTGAAGGTTGTGTGTAACGCGTTATCTGCCTTCCACAAAGACCTGCGTGGTCTGGGCGAGCCCCGCGTTTTGCAGCCTGACCTCCCTCCTCCATTTTGAGGCGCCATAGCAACACGAAATTAGCACGCACGGAACTGTTAAATGAATAATTTACTGATTTCATAAGAACCTGCCTCGCAATTTATAGTTCTATTATCTTGTATATCCGCGCCTTAACTCCTTTTGTAAGGAGGCCACAATCAAGCTAAGTAACATTTGAAAACCTAATAGGCACGCACAGGCTCGGGGGCCAGGCCGTGCCGGCTGGGTCACCCCACACCGGCTGGGTCATGGCAGGCCAGACCGCCCCGGTGCCCCCACCACGGCCACGGGAGGTGGCCCCGACGAGCCTTGCCCCCTCCTACCCACACGTTTCCCTCCCCGGCCATCCAGGCTCAATCAAGGAAGAAGCGAGCAGCGTTCAGAGGCATCTCCGTCTTCCATCTACCGCTTGTCATTTTAAAATCTGCGGCAAGCGAAGGGGAATGCAGGCGGCCAAGATCAGTACAACTGCAATGACAATTGGGGTATAAAATATATTTGAAAAGGCTCCTCCAACACTATCAGAGATGATCTTCTAGTGACTCAACCGCGTCTTGTCACTCAGACTCAGTTTAAGAGGTATTTATAAAGACAATACAATGAGAGATTTATTTTCAGACTTATTTATTTGGGTGGAATAGGTTCGATTGTTTTTGTTATACGCTCTTCAGCAGAATGGATATCTCCATTCGATATACATCACGAGCCACAGATGAGTTGGAGGGATGCTGCAGGCTGCAGCTTCCCAGCCCTTCACACCGAGGACAGCCGACAGCTTAAAGCGCTCGATTCTCGGCCCGAGATGCCGCTACCCAAACATGCCCAGAGAGGAGGACAGCCTGCTTTGAGTGCTTTGTTTTGCAGATGCTATTCCTACCGGAGAGCCACTCTCGGGGCTTAAAAATTAAGAACAGCAGAGCTACTCAAAACAGTGCTTCTGAAGTAGGCGGAGACCTTCACCGGGAGGTGACTTCCCGCGAGGAGCAGGACGGAGCCCGGCCGGGGGTGACACTGCTGGGAGCCTGCTGAGCCCCGTGCCGAGCAACCCCGCATCACCTGAGGCTGCTCCCAAGCACTCGGCAAAACTACGGCTTACACGGGAAGGGGTAAGTGGGAAAGATCGACCTCAGCGTGCCACCACGCAGAAGGCTCATCGAACAACCCCAGGCAGCGCATGCTGCTCTGCCAGGCTCCTTCGTTTTCTGTTCAACAGCACAGCGCCACGCTGGTGCTGGGACGGGGCTGAGCAGAGGCCCGCGAAACAGCCCACAGAAACATGAAAGACCAACTGATAAAAACTAGGGTAAAAAAAAAAAGTCAAAATGCTGACCTGAGACAGCGAAGTTTCCTCAGACACTCTTACAAACCACATTAAACCCCCGATATGCAAACCTCTCACAGCGGGGTCACAGCTTTCACTACTGGGAGCAGAAAGAAGTGCAGACTTCGGCACGTGCTGCATGACTTTGAGATAAGATTGTCAAAGAAACCTCCGACAGGAAGGTGCCCAGCTTCCCACAGGACTGCGAGTGACCAAAGTGGGAATAGAACAGCCACAAATAAATCCAGGCGACAAGTTCGGTGAGCTTCTAGCCATCATAGCACAGAGGCATCAAACAGGCTCTCTACAGTGACGGAGAAGGCAAGAAAAACTTCCGAGGCTTCAGGGCAGCGCTCTGCTGCGCTCCCAAAGGGCTGCCTGAGGAGGGCGAGGGTCCTGGTGCAGGATCCCCGACCAGCCTCGTGTCCCCACGACCCAGGCTAAAGCACCGCGGCCCCAGGGACAGTGCAGGGGATGCAGGGCCCTGAGGAGGGGCAGTCACCGATCAGAGCCGCTTCCTTGTCAGCGCCTGCAAAACACGCACGCACAGGCATAAATATACATGCACACAGATGGAGATACGTAAAAAAAAATTAAGTGACAGCCAAAACTACAACTGCTTTGAGCTGTACCGAATGCACCTCGCTTTGTTATTCTTACCAATGTGGTTGGAGTGAAAAGCAGAATTTGTCATATTCCAGGAACACAGGAATAGGAAGAAAAGACACGGGTCTGTTTACAAGCCCTACTTCCTTTCACTGTTTATTGTTCACCGTCTCTGTCGCTGTCTCAAGCACAGCTGGACAATAGCAAACAAAGGCCTGTTAAACCCTGCTCTTAGCGTTTTATTCCCCAAATACCCATCACCTACAGAAGAGCGGAGATAAAAGTGAGGAGTTTGACCTGACCACACTCACAATGCAACTGCCTCCCCGTCCTCCGAGCAACATAAAAAGGATGTCAGGAGAGCAGATGGATTTGAAGAGGAATTTGGAAAACAGCAACAAAATGCAACCCAAGACCTAAAAGCTGTCTCCATTCGGATCCCAGCCCTCGCTCCGTCCCAATCCCCCGAGCCGCACGGCAGCAGCGCTCTTACTGGCACCAAGGAGCCAGGCTGGGGCTGAGTCACCAACACAGCGCCAGCAAGACACAAGCTGGAGGAATTCAGTGGTGTAAAGGGACCAGAGCATTCGCCACAGCCGCTTCTGAGCACAACTGTCAATTACATTGCCCCTCGCTCCTGCACCACTGGCAGCTCTCCTGGACGGTCTGCAGCCTCCTGCAGCCGTGCTGGCCCTGTGCCCCCAGGCGCTGACCCAGGAATGGCCGCGGACGCAGCTCCTTAGGCATGGTTACCCATCTTCCCAGACCAAAGGCAAAATTAGTACTAAAACGCCTGCCTCTTAAAGAGGGGCGTTTGTGGCTGCTGATTCCATTTAGTAACTGCTTTCACCAGGACAAAGCAGGGGTGGAACGCACGGCGGCTCGTGAGCCCGTCCCCAGACCCACGGGGACGTCCCGAGAGGCAAGCAGTGTCTGGGGAAGCTGGAGCCGCTAGCACGGTGGTGGAGAGGGCTTAGGTGGAACCATTCGTTACTCTGCCAGGAAGTTTTAATTATGTGCTATAAACCAGGAGAAGCTCAACTCACAGTGGGTGCCCCCTTTCCCCTGAATCAATAAGCAGCATTCAGACACCCGCTCTGGAAGAGTTGCTGCAGCTCCTCCGCCGTTAAAAGGTTGCTGTGCACTTCAATGAAACCAAAAGGACAGATCTCTGCTGTTAGCAGCCAACCGAAAGGTTAAGACATGCTGGCGCATTGTTTGCGGTAAATGGCCAACCGCTCGGGCTTTACAGCTTCTTCCAGGAGCTGCTAACTGCCAGCCTGCGCTCCTCCCAGCGCCGCAGGACACGCACAGGGGCACGGGGTGGCTGACGCCGCACTGCAAATGGGGACACGGGAGGCTTGTGCGAGGCCAGGCGGACCACGGGGGGCTGCCCGCGGGAGCTGCGCGGCGCCAATTACCCCGGCACCGCTCCGCGCTGACAGCGGTGCTCTAATTAGGGGCCCGCAGCCCAGCCCGCTGCACGCCCCGCGTCTCGCTGACCGAAATGGAAAAGAAGTCCTGGGGAAAAGGCAGAGGTCTGGGCAGTTACTCCGCAAAGTAGCAGCACGCGCTCGCTTGGAGGAAAGCAGGCTGCCAGGATGGGTGCTCACTCACAGCCCCTCTGCACCTTCCCCGGCTCTCCTGTGCCGCCGTCCCCGCTCGGCGCTGCCCAGCGCACCCTGCCCGGCCTCGCCAGCCTCCTGTGCAGCCACGGCAATGCTGGTCCTGACCTGCAAAGAATTACAGCACTCCACCCTCCTCCTGGCTTTCCCTAAATCATCAGCGCAACAAAAGGGATTAGAACAAAAGGTTAAATTAGCAACTTGGCTGAGGTGACCGCCCCGGTTTCTGATGGGTTTTAGCCAACGAGACACCGAACACTTCAGGTTGAGCAGGATTTGCCCAACACCCCCCACACCTCGGCTGGCACTGGTACCATCGCCCATGAGGGTGCAGCTCAGCCCGTGGCGCTCTCCAAGCGCACACGCTTCCCTTTGGTGGGGAGGACGCAAGGGGACAGCCTGTGCCACGGCGTCCTGCTGCCCCTCCGAGAGCTCGCTGGGCTCCCAGAGGAGACGCCTCCCATCGCTGCAGCACGAGGCTCGTACTGGGAACTGCACTGCTTGTGGGGTCAGCAGCAGAGGTGGAGGAGTGTGCTCATTACCTGCCCTTTTTGTGCCAATGAAAGCTGCTGCACTGTGTAATGGCTGGAAAGGAGATGCAAAACCTGGTATATAGCTCTGTATGTTTCCGAGAGGCAAACAACTCCAGCTTGTTTGACAACCGCTCCTGAAGATGAAGCTAAACTGCCCTTTTGTGCCAATTAAAGAGTCACCAGACAGAGGCTGAACCCATCCTACTGTTTAATAAAAGGGAAGAAACAATTTTGCTTCCCTTTTAAAAAATACAAACATCTTGCTAAGGATTCTTGTGACAGGATGCTTTTGGTCCATCAATACTCTCCAACAATAACCGCAATACAAGACCGTTGCTTCTCTACGCAGTTCAGAAAATGATCCTCCTTCCAGGGGCCCAAAATCCCCCCTGCAAACATATCCTAACGCACAAGGCTTTCCAAAGGCAGCACCGCTGCTAGGTCAGGTGCTAACAGACTGGAAATCCAAACAACCTGCACAACCCAACCGTTCCAACCATTCAGCGCCGGGGAAGAAACCTACCAGGAGCGAGGCAGGAGGTCTGGCTGGGGTTTGGGTTTTTCTATCATGCCTTTCCGCACAGCTCGGTTTCTGGGGCTGTATCAAAAGCCCGGCAGATTTAAAACAATCTGCCGGAAAAAGCCCTGCAAGAAAACCAAACCCAACCCAACCCAACCCAACCCCAAGGCCCAGATCACCAGAGCCTCTCTGCAAAACAACAGAAATGGATGCAGCGCAGCGCTGCCTCCACACAGGGGTTCTCAGATGAAGCAAATTTAAGTGTCTTTGACGCACTGCAATAGTGTATTCCTTGTCATGAGCACAGCTGATGATGCTGATAGTGTTTTTTTCTGCCACTTTAGAGGAGGTTATTTCCATTCCTTTTGTTTTTTTAAATTGTTTCATTATGTTTGTCTAAAGCATGTTCGTGGCTTTGGAAAAACAAAAGCAAGAACAAAAACAAATCAAATCCCTCAATATGTTGTTCTGGAATTAAAAAAAAAGGAAGAAAGAAAGGGGAGCAGGGTGGGGATGGGAGCAAAGCAGCAGAAAGAGGCTGTCCAGCACCGAGCTTCTGGCAGATGTGCGACTCACACAGCAGAGGAGGTTCTCCTGCGCCTCCCCAGTGCTTACCAGCCCTACAGCCAGCCCCGCTCTCTCGAGGACCACCACACAGCCTGCCGTGCTGCAAGGGGCGGGCCGGGGCTGGTTTCTTCCCCCGGAGCACCTGCATTTGTTTGAGATCAGCAGGAGAAACCAACGTCTGGAGGACTGCACAAGGACTTCTTCAGCTCCCCGGCCTCCTCCAGAACAGGACGCCGTCAGTGAGAGCGCTGGTGACAGTGCCTGGAGAGAGGAGCGTGGAAGGGAAGATTGGGCATGGGAAGAGCTCGCTCCAAAGGGAGAAAAATGGAGAAGAAAAAACAAAACAGATTTGCATGAGAAGGACAGTGCTACCCACGAGATTCCAGTTTGAGTTATGCTCCCTTGAGCTATGACAGTGCAAGAGGAAACAAAAAAATAGAAAAAAGCACCACCACTCCACACCACCAGAAAGCCAACAACAGCCCGAACAAACGGACTCCCTCTGTCCCTCCGAGCGCGGCCAGCTCAGCAGCCTCCATGACCAAAACTGCATCAGCTCCGGTGGAAAGGGGACCGTGCAGGCACAGCTCAAAGCCAGCTATCAAAAAGAGGGATTCTTTCCCTTCCCCCGGCTGCAAATCCAGGTGACAAATACCGCACCCTGCTGCCCCCAAACAAAGGGACCTCCCCAGCTCCCCGTTGCCCGCCTGGGCTCTCCGCGACCTCCCCGCCCCACGTGCCTCCGGGACTCTGTTCCCCAAAACCCAGGGCTGGGTTCAGACCTTCAGCTGCCCCCAGGCCGCCGAGCTCAGGCCCTGAATGCACGCGTACATATCATTATTTTCCTTTAAAGACAACAATACCCACTGGCCCATGGACAGAAGTGCCCCATCTCAGGGAATGTTTGTTTTTATTTCTTCTGCTGTCAATGAATTTTGCTCGTGGTGATGGCTTACAGCTGGACATATTCCATACAGAAGCTAACCAAAAGCATTTGTTTCTCAAATAAAAGCCTCAATTGGGAACAGGCTATATAGAAAGTATTTATAAAACAAAACTAAGGAAAAAAAAAGCCCTTTCTTAGTCATGCAAGCCAAACACTACAGAAGAAGAATGAAATTCAAGTGTGAAAGTCAGGGGAACTCGGCGCTGGAAGGGACGTCCTGGATCTTAGTCCTTCGCTGTCTTAAGCAATAGTATACCTTGTCCCTTTCACTTACTGATAGCATGAAACATAATTTCAGTTTCTGCACTGAATCTATTACTCCTCCTTCCTGGTTCTCTTGACACTGCTCCTTGGTCAAACAATCCCTGCCTGGGGCTTAACCCCCGGGACCTACGCAGAGGCACCCCCACCCGGCCTTGCCAGCCCCAGGAGCTCCTGTTTCCTCCCTCTTCCCTCAACCACCTCATTAGCCCTTTGCTGCAACTTCCCAGTTAGGATTCATTTCTTTTCCCGACGGGTGACCACGTCGTGGTCCTGTGGAAAGGCATCAGCGTTGCCCTTCCTTCACCAGGAGCACCTGGGCACCCGGTGGAGCCAGCTCCCCTCACACTGCAGTCCTCCTCATACGCTTCTTACAAAGCTATTCTTTTTAAACGAGTCCCTTACGGTGCTTTATTCCTTTAATTTATCACACTTGCTATTTCAGTCTGCACTGTTGCATCTAACTGGTCCTGCGAGACGGCCGGATCCCTGCAGCAGCGATGCTCGGCGGCTCGGAGCCGCCAGCGCGGCTGCGCCGATCCCTCCCAGCTGCCCAGCAAGGCACGCGGGGGGCTCCTGCCGCACCCTCAGGGGGCCCAAAAACGCTGCTGTCCTAAAAATTTTTTTTTGAATTTTCAGAAAATAAAGCTAGAAAACTTGCAGCTTGAACACTGCTCCCCAGCAGCCAGGCCTCAGAGCCGGAGAGCGAAATCTACCAGGGAGATGTGAATGAAATGCAAAATGTAAACAAACAGACTCAATGACATAAAATAAAATTATCAAGTTTTTGGATGGAATCCAAACTTAATAACACAGAAGGAAGTGAAGGTTGAACTTGTGGATTTTTAACCTCAAGTGTCTGTTTAATTTTAAAAAGCAGCTGCTGGCTACACACTTGCGCGCTGCGCTTTCGCACAACACGCGAAGTCTGGTGCATTGGAATAAAAATCAGACGTAGCCACGGCGAGGAGCAGTGCCTGCTGTCCCAAGCACGGCTGTCCCCTGCCGCCCGGGAACGCTCCCGTGGGACCCCGATGTGCCCCCTGCGGGGACAACCCAAGGCGGCGCCGGACAGCCCTGGACCCGCCGGCACGCAGCGCCAGGCCGGGCCTCGCCACTTCCTTGCCCTCCTCTGCGGACACGGGCACGCAGAGCAGTGCGTGGAGAAAAATATGGTCCAAAACGGGTCATCTATTCTGTACCCTTGTTATTTGCAGCTAAGTATAATGGAAAAAATTGACTGTTTGCTTGGTGCAATAGGGCATGACTCTGTTTACACAGAAATAATAGCTAAACAGTGATGGATTCTAAATCTCCATTACAGTGAAAGATTTGAAGGAGTAAAGCAGTTAGAAAAATAATTGGTTTTCTTGTTTAGTTTTAAAAAGCTTTTACACACTGCCAAACCGAGAAGACTCCTCACCTTTTGGTTTTGCCTGGGGCGGGGGGGAGGCGAGCATCGCATTAACAGCAGGAATAAAAAACCCCATCCCACCCGGGGAAAAAGGAAGGCCTGTGACCTTCCCGCTAACCCAGAAGGTCGAGGGTTGTCGAGGGTTGCAGAATCCGGGAGGTGAGGCCCAGAGCTCACCAACACCGCTGCGCGGCCTCGAGGCAGCACGGGGACAAGAAACCCCCCGAGTACACGGAGAGGCTCCTTCTAGAGGGAGAAAACACGGTTTGTGATGAAAAGAGGAGGGAGATGGAACTTTTCAGTAGATCCACTGCGGGAGGGAAGGGAAAGCACTTCTTTCACAGGCTGTGACCCATCCCCTCCCGCCCCCAAGGCCGTTTGCAGAACCAGAAGCTGAGGCAGCGAGAAGCAGGGCTCAGGGCAGCGGCCTGCGAGAGCATCCGCTCCTCTGGGCACGTCGAGCTTCAGAGGCTGCCGAAAGAAATCTCTCTCGGAGAAACCTCTCCGCTGACGACTGACCTCGCCTAAGGCAGCTCGAAATGAAGTGTCCCGAGGACGGGAGGAAGAGCTGCACCGTCGGGCCCAGCCTGAACACGAAGCGTCTGCGGCACCTTTCGTTTTAAACCTGGGCTTACAAACAAGCACCGGCTAACGGGAAATAATGTAATAATAACGGTAATGGAACACACGCAGGACTCCTCCATAATGGAAAAAAGGCAGACATTTATGAGTTCAGAGCCCTCCAGGATGCTTCTGAATATTTCAAGCGCTATGATGAGGGGGGAGAGACGCCAGTGTTTTCTGCAGGCAGAGACCTTTCCCCTACCCCGGGATTCCTTTGAGGCAGCTCTTTAAATTATTTAGCAGCACGGCGATTGTGCTCGGTGCTGGAGTCCGAGACACCCGCGGAGCGGGACGGGGACAAACCTGCCGGTGACATTTGCGGGGTCGGCACGGGGCGTTTCAGAGACCCAGGGCTGGCCCCCCGAAATCCTGCTGTCCCGGCCCAGGGCGAGGAGCTCCGCTCGCCTCGGGTCCTATTTACATACAAAAGAGCAGCTGCTGTGCAGCCATTATGCTGGCAACTTTTCAGTTGTGACCCGTGGTGGGCTGGGGAGAGGGAGGTTAGCAGCAGATGTAAAGCACCTATTGAGGCCCCATTAATTTTTCAGGAATTCTCAGGCTTTGGCCTTTACAAACCCCGGCAGGAGGAGGACAGAGGAAAAAGGCTGCGGCGAGGAGAGTCCCCCTCCACAATCCTCGCCCATCAAACGGCTTTGTCAAAACAGAGATGAATAGGCGCTGATCTGAACTCCTCGCGTTCCCTAATTAGAAGGAAAAAATCCAGGGCGCTGATTGAAGTGACAAGCAGCCCCTTTCCAGGGGAACGGACACAAGCACACACACAAAAAGAAGTTTCTGTCCGCAATCCAATTTCTGGAAATTTATTCCAGTTGTAAACCATTAGGTGCCAATTTTTCAAATCAACCTTACGATTCAATAGCACTGGCTGCCTAATAGACTCTGAAAATCTTTTGCTGGCTCGCAGCTGAGCAAACGTTATCTAAAAACATCTTAATAAGGCTCTTGCTATTCCCTCGCTCCCCGCACACCCTACAGGGTGGTGGAGGCTGGCACGGCGCGGGGTGAGGGCAGAGCAGCTCCTTCTGCCCAGGAGGGGACGGCCCCCGCAAGCCGGGCCCCAGCAATGCTCCAGCCTGCGGGGCACCCCGGCCACACACATCCTCCGTGGCAAGGTGAGGACCTGGAAGAAGGGCACAGTCCTAGGCCAAGAGCTTCGGGGCCTCCTGTTCCAAGTCTGGACAGCCAGTCCAGTCAGTGCAGGGAAGTCCCCGCAGGGGTTCAGGAGCACGTACCACACTGACAATGAAGAGAGCTGAGACAAACCACCCGGCAGCCCTCCTGACCTTTCCAGCAGCTAGGCTGCGTTGTCTTCTCTTACCCGACGGCTGGCAGCACTGCAAACCCAACCCGAAGTCCTCTCCGCATCACGCAGAGCCCTGCAGACCCCGCTGCCTCCAAGGCACTCGTCCCCCAGGCCCTGCTGCGCGTTTCAGAGGCCGTCCCTGTCCCCATGCCCGGTTTCCAGCACGCTCACGTGGCAGCGGCACCGCTGGGCGCTGCCCAGCCCCCGTAAGCTGCAGCCCCGTGACTTAGGGAAATCGAAAATCACCTCGGTTTAATCTTAAGAAATCTGCAGGCTTCGGCAGCTGGGCTGCTCAAGGTCACCCGCGGAGGGAGCAGATCGGGACTGCGAACGCCAGGCTCCTGGCGCAGGATGTCCCCTGCTCAGCCTCTCTTTGAGGGCAGCTTGGCCACAAGGCCCCAGAGCTTTCCCTGGGGCTGCTGCTTTTTAAGAACCACTGCATTAAATACGTCACATTCTGCTGGCTGTACAGCTGGTGCACAATGACCCTGGGTAAGTCACAGGCCTAGGCTCAGGATGGAGGAAAAAGACCTAACTCCCCATCTTCGGCTACCTGGAAATTCAGACAATGTGGTATGACAACGAGCCTCACACACCTCACGATTTTTCTAGCAATCCCTGGAGCAATTCAATAACATGCATCTTCCCAATACTTTCTAAGTTTAAATAAAAGCAAATATTCTTATTGGATTCCTTTAAGAATTCCAGCACAACTTAAGGAAATAAATGTCTCATGCCAAAACCCACCCCCGGGCTCAACCTCTGCTCCCCACTTTGCATGCCACTTGGATTTAATTGCCTCTGAAAACAATACCAGGTGGTTCAGAGACGGGTTTGCTTTCTTTTGGAAGAAGTTCTCATGGCCTTACAAAATGGCACACACAAAGCTGTAAAAGCCGACCCGCCAGAAGTTCCCAAATTTGTTCTTGTGCAAATGACATGGCCAAATGCTTCCTGAAGATCGATCGCCTGGAGAGAAGAAAGCGCGCTCACCGTGCTTTAAGCTCCAAACCAAGTTTTACAACCAGGATCTAAAGTCCCAAAGGGGGTGGAAAAATTTAGGCTTACAGCGTTAATGCGGGCAGATCTCCCTTCCGTTTGAAGAGAACATCTCAGTACCTCGAACAGAGCCGCGCACGACAACCAACACTTGCACGATATCCACTCGACTGCGTGAATATCCCCGCTCTGCTCGTGTGAGCGGCTTACAGGAATTACAAAGGCTGAGCTAGCAAGGAGAGAGAAAGGATTACCGAGGGCCACAGTTCATTCTACTTCTGCATAAACAAAATATGACCTTGATTAAAATAATAATCAAACTTAGCACTCCCATTAAACTGCTGCCGGAGAGCAGCGCCGGCCGCGGCGATAACCGCTCGCGCTTCTCCAGCCCCAGTGGACAAATGGACACGTTCAGGCGTTCCGGCTCCAAAAAGCCCAAACAACTGCTTAGCGGGATTAATTTTTAATAACTCAGCACTTTGGTTTTATGTACTTATTAAAATTTAAGACACCGAGTCAGTGACCCCTGTAATTTTTCAATTGTTCAAACCACGAAGTCTGGGCTGGCTAATTACGCCTGAACAGCTGTTGGAGACGACCTTGTGATCAGTGGGGAGAAGCGATGCAATACTATCGGTTTACTAAGATCCACAACAGTTCCTCTCCTCCTCCCCACCCTGTTATCATTTTAAATAAGTTCATGAGTTAATTACACAGAATAATTCAGAGGGTTATTTGGAAAAATCAAACCCTCTTGATAGTCTAATAAACGACAGCCACAGCTACATGCACTGGGACACTTGCACGCTTCACCTTCACCAGCACCAGGGGAAACGCGTACTGGGGTGCCAGCCCCCTCCCCAGAACAAGCCGGAGCAGAAGAGCAGAGCCAACGGCACCTAGTCCCAAGCCTTCAGAGCAAACGCCGCAGCACCGTGCCTGCTGGCGCCTACGCCCGGCCCTGGGGAAGGCTCGCAGCATTTTGTCAGGGTAAAAATAAAAGCCAGGGCTGTGCGGATGACCCAGCAGAAACTGAAGAACTCCTGCACCGGCAGCTGCAGTGATTGAAGTGTCTGGTAAACAGTCCCCAGTGCTCTAGAGACATCTCCCTCCAGCAGCTTCTGGACTGACTTTCAGGAAGGAGGGAGAAAACAATTCCTAGAAAAACAACTAGCAGAAATCCTCATCCTCAGGCAAAGGGAACAAATCGTCAAACACCCTGCTGCTGAGCCTGGCAGAGGGCCCCTCACCCGCTGCAGGCGCCTCCTCTCCCTCAGCCAGCGCTCCCAGCCCTGCCAGAGGCAGCTGGGTACCCCGAGGGGTGACCGTTGTTCCATCCAAAAAAAGGTCGTTCCAGTACTAGGTTTTGGTCAAGGCAACTTGCAGAGGCTGAGAGCACAGCCCGTGCTCTGAGCACTGCACCCCCAGCACTCACACCAACGCACACCAGACACCCCTAGCTCCCAGTTTAAACCACGCATCTTCAGACCCACAAGGGCCAGGAGGTTTCTTTGTGCTCCCGGGGGAGGCACAAATGTCACCGAACCTACCCGGACCTCCGAGAACGGCTAGAAACGCACGAGGTGGTTAGGACTGGCAGCTGGACCTGACACCGCACAGCAATGCCCAGCGCCTGGCACCACAGCACCCCCACATCAAAGTTTCCTGCCATCCACATCAAAACACAAACATCCCCCACCAAGAGCTTGAAAGTGATTGTTTCTAAAGCAATTAACAGCCGCGTTAACATTCAGAAAGGTAGCGCTGGGGACCCAAGATCTGCGAAGAGCAGGGAGAAGGCGGACAGCTCTTGCTTGGGTTGAGGACACGAAAGCAAACAGGCTGCCACATTGCTTACAAAAGCTCTCTGGCTGCTTGGCTTCCCCAAAAGGGCAGCAACAAGAAAATAAACTACATCTGCTAGAAATATGCAGTGAACAATTAGAGGTAAATTGGGCTGCCTTCTGAAAGGCCAAACAAAGCACCGTGCAATACAGAGAGCATTCCTCCATACATTCCAAGGCTACTGTTTCACAGCAGAACTTCTGCTCAAGCAAGCATGCAAAAAACTGGGGGGTTCTCCGTCCAAATGATTCCCACGGCCTGGTATCTGCATACTCGGTAGCTAAACGCATTTAAAAGACGTGAAAACCAAAAAGGAACTTAATACACAATTGCTGCCATGGCGAGTCCAAACAATCAACTTTGAAGTTTTCCATTAAATCAGAGAGAAAAATTACTTACTGCCCCGAGATGCCGAGAAGCACATTTCCTCTTCTGCAGACAGCAGTGTTTATAAACACGCAGAAGCACTGACAAGGCCTTAGGGTTTGTTTCCACCAAAAATAGCAATTGTCAACAGAGACACCATATTTCAGCATCGTGAGCTGTTACAGACTCTTATTAAAAATTAATATGCATTTTCTGTTATTACATGCAATTTGTAGCTACACACAGGCTCACGCGTGCAGTGCCACACACGCACGTCAGGGTGCCACCAAGAGTGCTCTCGAAAGCCTGACGGTGCAGCAGCCGGGCTGCCCTTCGGGGAACTTTTTACCAAGTTCAGCTGCAGTGAAGCGGGTGGGCTTTCCCTTCCCTTTTTTCGCTCCCCAAACCATGCGTTAGCAGATTTTTTTTTCTTTCTTCCTCCTTTTCCTGGGGCTGGTAACAAAGCAGCCCCAAGTACTTCCAACACACGCACACAGCAGCAGCTCTGCTCAGCTCACGGCACTGCGCTGCCTGCACACGTGCGCGTTGCCTCAGCCCCGCAGCCCCCACATCTGCCACCGAGCAGCGCGTGTTTGTACGGGAACAAACGTGCCCAGATGTTACTGTAGTGTTTCAAATGTGCCTTGTTTAAAAGATATCCTTCCAGGAGGGTGGATTTTCTATCTTCGTTGTCCAGCATACAAATGCACAAGGGGGGAAAAAATAAATCTGCATCCATCTGCTTTTGCCTGGTTTCTCACACCATGCGGGAAGAGGCGTGTGTGTGAGCCCGCGACTGCTGGGCTGCGGGGAGGAGCGAGCACCCTGCAACCCCCGGGCACCTCCGGGCCCCCCAGCTGGCTCGGAAGCACGCAGCTCACATCCCTGCACCCTGCAGGCCTGGGATCCTGCAGGAGCCTTCAGGTGTGACGACGTGCACTGACACCCGCAGCGGCCGGGGGGAGGTCAGGCCGTGGTCAGGCCGCTCTCCAAACCTGGGGAAGTCAGAGCGGCGACACCAGACAGAGTGCTATGGCCCCTGGTCACCTCTGCTGTCTCAGTCACATCAGCGCTGTCAGCGAACGGGCTTGGGCTGCAGCAGAGCTCCGACTGTTGATGAATGAGGCTAAATCCAAGCTACAAGATAAGCAAAAACACCTACAGGCACTTAAATCCAGTCTCCAGCAACCAGCCAAGCGACAACAGGGCAGAGACTGAGCGGCAATCAGGCTGCTCGGTGCAAGGACAGAATGAGGAATTCACTGAAGTACAGGAAACAGACAGTTACTATTTCAAATACAGCTACAATGAGGAGAAAGGGCTGTATTTAAGAGATCTCACTTTGTCCCAGCCTGCTTCGTGGTTCTCCAATGTAAAATTTGATTCACAGTAGGATGCTGTCCTAAACACCTTTATTTTTTCTTTCCGTCATCCACCACTTACCCAGCACACAAAATTCAAGCTCTTTGCTCGCACTGGGACCAGGTTTGAGCACAGCAGCCGCAGGGAAGCAGGGAGCAGCCTGAGCACAGCTCTCGGCTCTGCAGCGCCGAAAGCAGGCGAGCTTTTCTGTTTGCTTCAGGAAGACCAGACAGATGTGGCTCGGAGGAAACAGTAGCCAGATTTTGGCTGGTGGCTCACCCCACACACGCCAGCAGACCTGCAGCCAACAGCAGGAGCAGTCAGTAGCAAAGCAGCCTGCCCAGCCTCTGGCTGTCCTCCAGTGAAATTCACTAAAAGACAGTTTTGCAGAGCCGTGCAGACAGGGGGCACGGGGACATCACAGCACAAGACCTTGGGAAAGGAAGACGAGGTCGCACCCTTCACGCACCTGCATTGCCAGGCGAGGCAGATCGTGTACGCTCCCGTAAGGGCTAACTTGGGGTGCTGTACGGGGACAGCACCTGCACGAAGGTGTGCTGACCTCAGCCAGCCTCTTCATCCCCGCTCTTCTGAGCTCAAGGCACCTGTGAAGACTCTGCACTTGTTAAAGGAGGAGGCAGGAAGGAACACGGAAAGCCAGAAAGCTTCACTCGGCCCCTCCGCCCAACTGAAAGCAGCTCAACGTGAGACGAAGAGCCCTCTTCCCAGCAGTCTAATACCCCACACCAAAGGACGCTGAGGTGACAAAAAAAACACTATCCAGAAAAGGGAGTAGGTGTCATTGGCCAAAAATCCCAAAGGCTTGCAAATCCCACACCTTTGAGATAGATTTAAGAACAGTACTATACAAGAACACAGCGACATTTTTAACAAAAGCACATTATATGGGGAGCTTTTCAGACAGCTCCACGATGAACTTCATTTGTACATGCAAGGTGCTGCTCAGTGCCCTGTGCCTGAACGCGGCTGTCTGGAGGAGCAGAGTCCCACCACCACGCGCCTTTGGGAACTGGGCTTTCACAAATGACATTCCCTACATCTAAGTCTCAGAACACACTGCAAGACTAACTACAGTTATTAATACTAATACTTCGCTATGATCAAGGCAGTGACCCTTCAACAAGATTTTGTAGGTGGGAAACTGAGGCAGAGAACTTAGTGACTTGCTCAAAGTCCCAAAGAAAATCTGTGACGATGCTGAGACTTGAATCCAAATACGTTTTCTAACTTCCAAGCTCTCAAGGAGCCCTTGGGACCATTCCTCTTACCATCTGCACAAGTGAGGACATACAAGCAAGCACCTTTTTTTCTTTGCGGCCATCTAACAATGATGCATTGCTCCCCTAAGAACGCTTCCCAACCTTGAAATGACCAAAAAGCTTCTTACAAGCTGCCTCACATACTTGTTCTTGCCTCCATTTATTCTGCAGAAAAGCTGTATTTAAAAGTTTTTTGGTTTTTGTTTTTTGTTTTTTTTTTTTGGAAAAAAATGCACTTGAAGACGACAGCTTAACTGTCAAAGGGATCAAGAGCAAAAGCTCCTGCACCTCCATTAAACTCTCTTAAACTGCTCAACGATTCCGGCAATCTGCTCGGAGGACTCCTGACAAGGGGGCACACATAAAACACTCAATCCCATATGCTTTTAAATCACCCAGAAGAAGCGTGTTTCTGTGACACTCCTCCTCCTCCACTAACTAGATTTAAGTGGTAATTCCATAGGAAGGGTGATTATCACTAAAGTTTTAATGAGTTGCCATCTGTACCCTGCACTTCATAAATGGGGAGCGTTCCACCACCATGCTGTCCAGGAACATAAAACGTGGCAACAAAGCATTACAAGGTGATCTAAAATAATACTTCCCTCCTCTCAAAATTAATGGTTTTAACTTGGCAAAGAGATACACAGCAGAGAAGAAAATGAGGGCTGCATTTTGAGTCCTCTCAAACGTATGAGAAGGCTTTATGTAGCGTTATCAAGACTTATGGCTCTATTTGGCTGGATCTAAACTTCAAAATAAAATTATTAGGCATTAAGAAACATGATAAATCTCGCATGCCATCTGAGATGGTAACTGAGTTACCAAAATATGTTCAGCAAACTGGCTACAGAAAACGTAATAATTACAAGGATAAGAGCCTCTCTCGGTTTTATGGCCAAGAAAAGCATACCCTTTTGTCCCCTGAAAGTTCACAAAGCCATACATCACCCTGGCTGGCATGTTTGCTCCTGAAGTATCTAAACTGTTGCAGCTGTCTCAAAGGATTTAGAAAACTAGGAGCCAACAAGGAATTTTTCATTAACGTGGAGAGCAGGAATCAATGGTCCCCTGGTGTCATGTCATTTCAATGGGCAAAGGGAGGAGATGGAGCAAGAAGAAATTCTAACAATACGCATACTGCAGGCAGGCCGCCAGCCTCCAGCACACACCATCCTCTGCTCTTTTCAGCTCACAAATGATCAGCAGAGTTCAGTTCCCAATAAATTACCTACCTGCATATGGAATACCACGATAGTTTTGTACGGCTTTGTACTTTCGCGCACGCACACTGTTAACGGGAGGATGCAAGTGAAAGAAGACCAGCGGTGATTTCCTTTTTCCAAGAGAGGTGCTGGAGCCGCTCAAGTTGGAGTTTGCCAAGAACCGATCAGACAAGGGCACATCACGTCAGCGGGAAGGATCCTTTCTGTGCTGCTTCTCAGCCCCAGCAGGTACTGGCGCCCACCAGCTTTCCAGCAGCTCCGCAGGGCTTGGAAGCCCTGGTGGACAAGGAATTGGCCGTGACCCAGCGGTGCACCCTTGTGGCTAGGAAAGCCAACGGCACCCTGGGCTGCAGCAGGCAGGGAGGCCGGGAGAGCTGCGGGTGCCTGGGGAAGGGAAGGCGCAGCGGCACCCCGTCACACGTAGGAATACCAGAGGGGAGGAAGGAAGGCGAGGGAACCGGGCTGCTCCCGGTGGTGCCCACTGACAGGACGGGGTAGCGGCACAAGCTGCAGCGCAGGAAACTCTCTTGGAAGGGAACAAAATGCTGCCCTGGGGGCGGTCAAACAGGCTGCCCACAGGGGCTGGGAGTCTCCACGCCTGGAGACAAGCAGAGGTCCTCTTCAGCCTCTGCCAGTCTGCGATCCCGTCACTGACAATCAACAGAAAAAGAATTCCCCGCCCTCTGTCTTCAGACAGGAAAGACTGTTTCGTTACCTACTCAAATCAAAACGAAGGCCCTCCTGCCCCACGGCAGCCCTGCGGCGCTGCTGCTCCAGCCAGCCGGGCCCCTCCCGTGCTGCCGCTTCCCAGCGCTGCGGAGCCACCTCGCTGTGTCAGTGCAGGCAAAACAGATGGAGCACCTTTCCAAAGCAGAAGGGTGGTATTTTACAGCCCCTTTGCACAGAAGCCAGCAGCAACACGAGACAGAGGACCTCAGATTTAAACTGTGTGATCTACAAATGAAGGCAGCAATACAGTCCACATGCAATAAATACAAAAAGCCACTCCTGCCAGTTTCAAAGACCATATTCATTGGAAAGACATTCTCTATAGATCTCAAGAGGGACATGGGGGGAAAAACGCCAAATCTCTTCAGAGGCTTTTAAAGTCCAACCAGGATACGTTTGCCAATTAACGTCTGCCATATAAGTAGTTCCTGCTTTCTAGGAAAAGTGAAAAGTCAGTTTGAATTTGATTACTATTTCCATAGAAGAGAACTCGAAACCAAAGCCCTGATGTTTTATTCTATTCCAAAAACGCAGCAAGAGCAAGAATTTTGGAAGCTTTTCTCTGCAGAGGAGCAGAGCTCCAGATGCATTCAGCATCGCACCGTGCCTGCTCTGGAATTTAACGGGGCAAACCTTGCTTAACGTCCAGGCCTCCAGGTCAGCCCCGTGGCATTTCAATAAAGCAGAGACATGTTTGTTTCCACTCCCATGCCAGGAGGAAAGACGAAAGAAGAGATGAAAGAAAGCAGAGGACCACACTTGTAGAGCAAACAGCGGAGGAACCCAAACTCTCATCAGTTAGCGAGAGTCAATCCTCTCTTCGGGTAACATGGAACTTGTTGAACGTTACCATATATGCTGCCGCCGTCCTCCAAACAGTTTATGAACACTGCAATTTTGTTCACTAAAACACGAACAGCACCAAACCCCCCTCTAATTATAGATGGCTCTCACGCATGATAATCTTCACACAATTAAGCCCACTTAAAAGAATAACCGATTAAATAAAAAGTGTTTAAATAGCACATGAGGTTGTGATAAAAATGACAAAAGCTCAAGAGATTGAAAACTAAGGCAGAAATTCTACCTTTATGTATATGCTAGTGAATGGAACGGCAGCCCCACTCTCAAACCTGAACTGGCAGTCCGAAGCTGAAACATTAATACAGAACCACAAAAAAAAAGCCACCAACAAAAGCAACTCACAACTGCCCTTACATGAGTTGTGTATGGAAAGACATTAACCTCCTCTCAGTATGCTCTTTGGAACAAAAAGCAGTTGGTTTTATTTCAAGTGCAGAAAGCTCTCCTGCACAAAATGGTACTGAAACTTCATGTCTCATTTAGGTAAAGGGTCCTCTAGGTAAAAACACATTTAGGCAGAAATTCAGCGTTTGCTGGGAAGGCTGGAGTGCTACCAAACCACTCTGCAAACAGATGTGTGTTCTGAGACCGCTCCCGTCCCAGCACACGGGCCATAAAAGCAGGCAGCAGCTCACCTCTCCCACGGGAGCACGGCTCTGCCACCCACCCGCACACAGCCGCCCATCCTGTGCGCCTCGCGACAGGAAAACGGGTCACGCTCTCTGCTCAAATCCCTCTTCAAAACTCCCTTATTCTCATCGCTGCTAGCTCTTATCACTAGAAGTTCCATCCATCAGAAGTTTGCACTGCTCTGCAGGTTACTTCCCTTGCAAAAGCTACAGTTATAGATAAGAATCGAATATGCAAGTGGCTGTACAGATAAAAACAAAAACATCATACCTGCCTGACAGGTCCTAGAATTAAACTGGTTATAAACATCCAGAATATGAAAAGAATATTCCTCAGTGCTAGACGGAATCTCAAAGAAAACAGCCCCCACACACATATTTTTTTAATGTATATAAAACACAACCTTGTCCTCAGGCCCCATATAATTAAGATTTAATTAGATTAAGTTTCAACTAGCAGCAGATATTTTTATAACCAGGGGTTTGTAACGGAAGCAGCAGTACAAATCTCCTTCTGGGAATGCAAAAGCTCACGAGAATAAACTCTCCCAAACACCCTCTAATTTGGAGTGGGAAGGTGAAAACACATCAGGGGAAAAAACCCTTGCAAGAAGCACAGACTGTACACGCAATCGATTCACTCATCACGGGTCCACGTGCATGGTGGCGAAGAGGCGATGTGGTTCCCAGCCACGGCGGCGGGCAGGACGGCTGCCGCGTACCTCTGCCGGTGAGCGCAGTCAGCAACCGCCGGCACACCAGCGCCGGGTGCTCACACCGACAGCCGGGCCGCAGCTCACGGACGGCTTTTATTTGCTCTCCGAAGCAGAGAGGCCGTGCCCGGCCACCAGCCGCCCCGCAGGGGCTCTGCCCCGCTCCGCTCCCATCTCGCTCACTGGGCAGTGTGCTCACCGTGCTGCGCGCCTGCCGCTGCCCGAGCCGCACCGCGGGAGCACCACGGCAGTGAGGCTGCCAGCGCTGCCACCGCAGGCGTGGCCGTGTCCCCAGGGTGACAGCAGCCACAGCAGCTGGGGACACGCGCACCACCGGCCATCGCTCCCCGGGGACCCGAGCACCACGGGGACAGCCAGCAGCAGGAGCCCTCAGTGGGGCGGGAAGCCAAAGCAAAGCCTCCCTCCGACCCCGAGCTGCGGGTTTCCCTCTCCAGGTGCCAGCACAAGCCACCCGTAGAGCTTCCCCTTGCAAAGCTCGTCTTTGCCCCCTTACGCTTCCCAATGCGGCCAAAAATTTCTCAATTTTCCACTTGTATTCAAAAAACAAAGTCAGCTCAGAAAATGCCAATGACAACAGAAGCACCTGTTTAGGAAGAAAACGGACAAAGGATGTCGCCACGGCCCTCCCAATGAAAGCGGCGATGGGCCTCAGCTTGGCCGGTCGGGGCAGCACACAAGGACACAAGGACAGCTACTTACGGCTTGCTGGGGCTTAGCAGGGGCATGCTCCCATGTAAACTCACCCAACAACGCACTTCGGTTCCCAGAGAAGTGGGTCAGCACCGGCTTCTCCCTCCGGCCCCAGCCCGCCAGTAGGCCGAACTGGTCCTGAGGAAACCACCGGAGCTCAGAGACACGGCTCTGCCCCGTTAGAGAGAAACACAGCCACGAGATAATTTGTGTGGCCTGTGATTCCCTTCCCTGCTCTCCCTCCTTTCCGAGGCTGGGTGACTGTGACTGAACCAACGCCGGTCCCCGACGCTGCCTGTCTATGAAGTGGAAAACTTGCCGGCAATCGACATGTGGCAATTAAACGGGTGTTTACATTACACCTCCTTCCTAGCCGGCAGCAACAGAGCACGAGGCCACCCACACAGGAGCCGGGCACTTCAGAGCACAGGCAGAAAGCAAAAGGCACCCAAACCGCGCGGAGGGGCCTGGCACCGCGCGGGGGCAGGCAGTGCCGTGAGGCACCGGCTCGCACAGCACCCCGGGGAGGCCTGGCCCTGCGGGGTTCGACGTTGTGTGGGCCACGCAGCAGTCACAGGGCTCGTGGTGCTCGAGGAACAAGGCAGGGGCTGGGGGAGAGCAACGGAGCAAGCCCAGCACCGCAGAGCACGGGCAGCGGCACAAGGCGTCGCCTCTGCTCGTGGGCACGAAGGGTGCGACTGCCGACAGACGGAACCGCTCGCTGGCCAAAGCTATAATTAGACGGGTCTATTTTTAAGCTGACCACCACCCAGTGCCGCCAAGCTTCCTCCCCTTCTGCTCCCACCGGCACAGCGTGAGGCGGTGCGCAGCCCTGCACACCCCTACGGCCGAGCACCCAGGCGCACACCTCCGCGTTAGCTGCCGGCACACGGAGCCTGCGCTGCCTCTGCCAGCAGCCACGTGTCCTCGCGCAGGTCCCCTCGGCCAAGAGACGTTTGTGGGGTGCCAGCCCCAGGCCTCTGGAGGAAAGGAGCCGAGAGGCCGAGACGAACGCACGCAAGCTGCTCCTCTGCTGTGTGGCTGCCCCGCCGCACACCTACCTGACAGAACAGGAGGCTCCGACTCAGTTTTTGGTAGAACTGCTCATCAGAGGGATCCCCCCTTCCGTTACATACTGTAAAAAATGTTATATGTACCTTGAAAGAAGTTCAGCTACAGCTTTTATTTACCGTTGTGCATATGGGCCGATGGCTGTGGCAGGCTACCAAGTTTGCTGTTAAGCTAGCCAAGTTTGCTTTTATTGCTTTGCTACTAACGCGTGCCTCACGTAAGGAAGCAGCCTGCTTCTGATCCCAGCCACCAGGCAATCGCGGCCACCCGGAGGCAAGGGCTCTGCTGCTCTGCCCAGCCCTGCCGCCCAGCAGCTTACCTGGGGGAATCCAGGAGAGGAGAAGTTTCATCTCCCGCGATCACTGACACGGCAGTATCCCAGCCGTATCCCAGGTGTGGCACTGGACAGACACCCACACTGCCCGCACCCCAGAGCCATGACCTACAGACGGCACCCTTGGAAAAGGCACAAGAGCGCTGCCACCGAGCCCTGAGCTTTGCACTTCGTGCAGAACATGTACACTGCAATTACAAGAGATGCTAGGAAAAACAGGGCCTTGTTTTGAGAGACTCGCGGACTGCTCCATTTCCAATCACGTCCTCCCGTCCTTTGAGCAAGACCACGGCCCAGCAGGTCGCTGACGCCTCCCAGGAGAGCTGGCACCGCTCAAGAACCCTGCAGCGCAGCACTCGCTGCCTTGGTGGAGATGATCTGAGGTAAACATGGAGAACAGCAAAATGCGCAGATACCATTTCAGGTGCTTAAGGCCTGATGATAAGATGTCCTTTCCAGCAGCTCACACACACACACACACAAAAAAAAAAAAAGGAGGGGGGAGCTTCAACTTCATTTCCTGATGGGAGGTGATCCTCCAGCTCTGTAGAGCCCCGGTGTGTCACACCGGTAAATGACCTTCCCCACCCTGCAGATGTTTCCCACTTCCTACGGCTGCTGTATTTATTGACCTGAGCAGGTTTCAAAGAACTCCCCCAAAGACTGACCTCTCGGTTATGTTTTTAAGCCAAGTTGTTGCTTTCTAAATTGTTATGACCTTCCTCCTCCCCTCTCTCCCCTCCCAGTCACGAGCAATAGGAATTAAATTGATTCAGTCTATCAGTGTTCTGCATCTAAGTGATTAAATTCAGCCACTAGAAAAATCTGTTTTGTGCTGCATCTGAGCAGAAGCAGCGCTGCCGTTGGATCCAGCCCCCGGCCTCGGAGGGAGGGAGGAGGCAGCATGGGGCGGAAAGGCACAGAAGGTAAAATACAGACTTGGTCATTGTGGTGATATCAAAGGCATAATCTTTTTTCCCCCCTTTTTAAGCTGGAGCAGTTATCAGATGTACATTAAAAGTAGCTTCACAGAGCTGCCTGGTGCAGACCGGAGAGGAGGCGGCGCTGCGAGGACAGGTGCAGGCGCAGCACCCCCAGAGCATTAGCACGTTGTGGTTTCAGACCTGCAATATCCAAGATCAGTGAATTATCGATTCCAGACAGATGTCACGGGGCTGGATGCTGACTTTTAGGGCAGCTCCCCATCCTCAGTACAGTCTGTTTCTTGCGCAAACAGACCAGAACTAGTCCTAATTTATCCGGCCTGATGACCAGGCAGCGTTCCTGGGGGACAGATGCCTCGCTCTCCAGGCTGGCTCCAGCCCTAACAACCAGCTGACCATCTATTTTAAGCAGTTCAGCTGGGATTTTACTTTGGGATATCCAAGCCAAGAGGAGCATTCTTCCCTCCTCCCCTTTCTTCCACACGGCAATTAGAAAAATTAAAAAAGGCTGGAGGATTTAACGCATCTGCCTAGCCTCCTCCTCCAAACAACAAGCTGTAAGGACAGAGACAGGCCCGTGAAGGAGAAGTTAGGGAGGCAGGGTTTCAACTTGTAGGTGTCTGCACAAGTGCTGAGCAATTCACCGAGCAGGGTCTCAAAGAAAGAAGGGATCCAGCTCTGCTGCTGTGCTCACCGCGGCTCTCCACCCTCTGCGCTTCCCTTCCTCCAGCCGCTGGGGGCAGGGACCCTACCTGCCCAGGAAACGCGGAGGCATTACGGCTGGGCTGTGCTGAGGATCCGTCCCTCTCTGTTTCAGGAATTTAGCGAGAGAACAAATGCACACACAGAGAAAGAACACACTGAACTAACTGCCTGTTCAGCCGCATCCTCCAGAAGTTCTTCGCTTCCTGCATCTGTGGGATTTCTGGCACGGCCATGGCTCTGACCTCACCTGACCTTCCCGCTGCATCAAAGGGCCTCATCTAAATAGGTCATTCCTCGCAGAGGGAGTAAAGTTCAGAGGAAGCTAAGAGACTTACGGGCTGCCTTAATCATCAACACCCCCCTCCACACTCTGCTGGAAAAAAAAAAAAGGAAAAAGGAAAAAAAAAAAGAGAAGAAAGAAGATATCCAGATATCCACAGTGGCAGAGACAAAATGTTACAGAAAATTCGGATCTACATGCCGTGGTAGCTGAATTTTAAGCAGCACAAAGTCTAAGAATACATCTGGAAACACACATGCAAATTCTTCATATCTAAAAATAAATGTCTCTGCTGTAGATTACTCTCCAGAGTAAAACAGAAGTGCTAATATTACTTGGAAGTTTTTTGTCTCTCATTCTGTTTTTTGTGTTCTTTTTTTCCCCAAGATCAGAGCTGATGAATTACTGTTTAAAAATCACATACATTAAATTATCTAGATAATTTAAAGCATTATACACTTAAATTAATATTATTTATTACAAACTACCAGCTTGCCCCAGGCAAACCACACTACCAACACTTTCACTTCATTTTTAAAGGCAGTATCTTTCGCTTTGGAATAAAATGTCCTTCACATCACCTCTGCAAAATGCCACATCCTCTTTCCCCGTGGTTTTCAAGGTTTAGGACTAGCAAGCATACAGCGTGCCAGACTCACACGCTAGGGCTCTTCGGCTACGGACTCAACGCTGATTTGCATCAGCAGAAGTTGTTGCCATATTTTCCCCATCAGTTCCTTAGAGGAAAGCTTACAAACTTAATTCCCTCTTTACATTTGCTTATTCAAGTTCCAGCTGCATCTCCCCCTAATGTCCCATTAGGGTTTTCCTTTTAATTACTTTTTCACGTCAGCTGTGCATGCTTTGCAAGGTCCTCTTTCTAAGAACTTAGCGCTCTCTCCCGTGGTCCCTTCCATTAAGGATGTTTTCTTCCTGTCCTTTACCCCTCCCAAAAGCCATCCCCTAGCACCTGTGTCTCCACACTCCATTTCTTGCCTCGTGCCAGCCACCGGCGCTGTTTCGACACCCCGGGATGGTACCTGCACCAGACACTTAACAAATGGGAAGCGCGGCTGGGTGTGGCGCGTTTCATTCATGAGCATTATGCACTTGGCTTAATGACAATTTCTCATTACACGTACTGTCCTTGCGACTGTCATAAAAGATTAAGGAACATAAAAGCAAACTACTTAATTGCGGGCAGGTGTGCAAACCTCTTCCCTCTGCCTGCACCAATGTTCTTTGGAAATACCTTTAAAGGAAAAAAAAATCCTTGGAGACATGATGTAAGAGAGGCACACGGCAGTCTTGATAGCTGTCCCCGCAAACCAAAGGGACAGACAACCAGGGCACGGCACGGCAGAGGACGGGCCCCTCTCCTTCCCCACTCCCGTCAGCGTGCTGCCTGCCCCTGCCCTGCCCCATCCCACTGCTACACAGACGAAGGTTTAGCCAGCAGAGCCCAGGTTTAATGCCATGGCACATCCCACGGAGCCAGAGGCCCAGCAGGCGGAACAAGGGGAATCTTACCCAAACTAGCAAGGAACTGCTGTCAGCCACGCTGGAGCACATGAAGTACACACCGAGCCAGAATGGGCATAGAAGTCAGCAAGGCTGTGCCATGGAAAAAGCAAGCTCCTTCTTACATCTCACTTCATTTACATGCTATAGGCTGGAAAAGGGAGCAGCCGTTTTCTCTAAAGCTGTGCTCATCTTTTTTGTAGTGCAATAGGGAGAGAGACATCTCTCTTCTCCATTCAGCTTAAAGATCATCTTTTTCACTACCATGATGAAAGACTGGAATCAATGTCAAGACATGGGAGAAATCACTTTACTTCCATAGTACCGAACAGCAGAAAAGGAATTCACCCACAGACACTGCTGATAAACTGCCACAAATTCAGGTCAATATCCTTCAAGTTTAACTACACATTGCTGCAAAAGACAAGACACATCAGCAACTACTTGGACAGCAGTCTGAAAATGTAAAGTGCCACATAAGTATTATTATTACTAGCAGGCTGCTACGGATGTCTCCTGTATTTACCATCTGGGTAGAGTAACTACTTCAAACAGTCTGTTTGAAGGAGTCCCAAAAGCAGTTAATGTTTTCCATATACCCTCCAAATCAGTCACAGATGATGCAAAATGGTGAAGCTCCTTCTCCCATTTCACCTGAGCTCCTGGGAACCTGGCAAAGGGCTGGAGACTGAAACTTCGGCCACTTCCATGCCCTGGCTACTGAGGATCCTTCTGCTCAGGCAACACGCAGAACTCTGCCAAACAGGTTCAATCGCAGGGGAGGCAAACATTTCCCTTTACAAACCACTGATACCACCACACACCATTTCTCTCTTTTCAGTCTGATGTTCAGCTTAAACCGGATGATTTGTTCTGCATTAATATTTCAGTAGCACTACAAGCAAATGAACGGATTTTTCCCGTGCTGCAAGCAAACAAGTGCACGCAGGCTGTACCGCGCGGGGCTGCTGCCGCGTCCACGCACAGATCCGTGTTACCAACCCCTGTTTGCAGAGGCCACAACAGCACAGAGAACGAGACTCAAAAGAGCGCGGGCAAACCTTTCCTTTGAAGAGCCCGTCTTTCTCCAGCGTCCGATTCGCAGCCCGTGTAAATCAGCGCAGCTCTCGGCACTGACATCTGGAGCACGTCCATTCACACGAGGTGCGTGTAAATCAGCGCGGATCCTCTCCTCTCACGGAGTTTTGCCAGTTAACATCCACAAACTATCTGGCTGAAATCATCAATTATCTCCAATTCTTTTATTTTTAGAGCACTTCCCTTGTCACCAATGGCCATGGCAAAATCGTCCTGAGTATTAGCATTTTCACCCAGCATTACTACTGCGATACGGCCAAATGGCCCCTGACGCCTGTGTCAGCCTGTCCTATTTTCACAACTCTTCCACAGTTTGATTTACACCATGTAAATAGAGGTCGAAAGCAAGCCTCTGGTCCCAAAAGATGCAGTCTCAGGTTTTTGCACATCCTGTACGTTTTATGGAGCAAATTTTTAGGTCAAGGAATAATCTATAAACCTATCCCCTTAAACAGAAAAGCAGAAATGAGAAGTACGACCTAGGAGTCAACAAAGCAAAAGGGTCCCATTTCCCCAGGAACCCCTCTCCTAATTACTGACGAACCAGGTGAGGCTCTGGCATTACCGAGGTTCTCCTTCAGCCTCCGCAGCCACTCTGGCGCAGGGAACAGTCGATATTTACTGCTTCAGAACCATCACCACAAACTGCAAGGGCTTTTTGAAGACGAGCCCGCTGATGTCAGTAGGGTGTTTAAGCGAACGGGACTCGAGGCCTGCACACTAACACAAGCCACGAAGCCTCACGCCCTGTACTGGGCAGCTCCCAACAGTTATGGTGTCGGGGCCTGAAGAAACCCACCCTGACTGCAATGTGTGTGCTCCCACACGCAACCCAATTCGTTTGTCATGCCACAGCCACTCACGGGTCTATTCTCGAGCTCCGTTTCCAGCAATGGAAGCGCTGAGCTTGTCCTCTGGCTCGGCCTGGCCACCAGCACCACAGAGCCTCGAAGGCACCATCAGCCTCCCCAGTTTATCCCTGGGAGAGAGGAGACTGCTACGCAGTGTGCTGCCAGACCTCAAACAGCACCGAAGCTCTTGAATCCCTGCCCACGGCAGGGTGTTGGACCTAGATGATCTTTAAGCTCCCTCCCCACCCAAGCCACTCCGTGGTTCTGTGATTCGAAGGAAAGGGCATCTTCCTCCAGGTACAATCCGGATTGCTGATTTTGGCTTCAGCAATAAGAATCCACCACAATCCTTGGTCTGCAGGAGAAGCAAGGCGAACTCCTCACCAAGGGGACGCTCCAGCCCCCTTCCCTCTCCCCGGGCCGGGCCGGGCCCCGCACGGAGACAAGGTCACGGCAGCAGCGGGACGCCCTTCCCCTGCGCCAGGCGGCCGCTCCGACAGCGTGCCCGCTCTGACTGATGCTGGGAGCCCGCAGCATCAAAGACAAGGTCACATTCCAGGGAGTCAGAGCGCGAAGACGGAGAGATGTTTGTGTTGATTCACTTGCTTTCGCGATCGCTGGGTATTTAATCTCTACAGCTCTTTTCTTTTGACACGATGGGCTCCTCTGGAGTCATTGCAGCCTAAAGAGTCCATCAAGTAAATGAATCCAGATTTCACAAACAGCCAGAGCAGCTCACTCCCACGTTGCTGACTATTGATAGCTCACTTCCATTTTGACAGGCGGGCTTTCAAAGCTCCACACAGGAATAAGAAATTTCAGGAGACCACTAAGTAAATAAATACAACAGACCGACAGCCGGAGCTGTGCGCCCGAAGCACAGCCGGCAGCGGGAGGACAGCGTGCAGGGGGCCGCGACAACAACCCAACGCCCCCCTTAGATAGCAGGCAAGACTGCCTCTCCTTCCCTCTCCTTTTCTGTCTCCCAACTCCACAATCTGCTGCTGGGCTTGGAAGTAACACAACCCAGCCTTTACAAGATATTCTTACTTTCTTGAAGTCAATATACAGTCAGAAGGTCAAATGAAAGACAGCTTTTCCAAAGCACCGAACTGACTTTGTGAACTTCTGAGCATAAACCTAACTGAAGGCAATGGCAAAAGAAAAACAAATCAGTATTTGCGACTTGTAGAATTTTACTGCAGTTCTCTCTCTTGTTTGTTTGTTTTCAGAAAGTACAGGACGGACAGGAGGGGGGTCTCAAACCATCCAGAAATGGAAGAGTTTGTGTTGCACTTAAACAGACCTCTGTTTCAAGTTGCCTTGAACTCAAGATCAGTATCTGCTCTGTTTTATCAGACGAGGTCTGATTTTTGTTCCTTCTTTTATTTTCCTTTTTAAAGGTTTATTTTTGAAAGAGGACCCTGTATCAGGGCCTCTTCCATTTCAGGAAAAGTAAACAAAATCCTTCACAGGGAGGATCGGGGATGAAGGAACAAAGCCTGCGAGACTAAACTGTACAAAGGTGAATTTATTTGTCATTATTTGGTATCACAGCAGCACTATGACTTTGATCAAGGTCAGGGCAAGGTGCTGCACACAGACACGCTCGTTGCCTCTCAGAAAAGCCTGCAGTTAAGGCAGCAATAGGCAAGTCACACCATTAGTCCCAGATTTCAGGTGGGGATCTGAATGATACCAAAATAATGCAGCAAATCAGTGCCACATCCACAAAGCCAAACTCCTAAACCTTGGTCCCAGCACAATCATAACTCTGTCCTCTTTACTCCTGGACTCAGTGCAGACCACGTAATCTCAAACCATCATCTCTTCTGGTACAACATGTCTGAACCGTGCGCCGTCAGCAGTGCGATGTGCTGAGAGGTGTCTTCCAGGCCAAAAAGCAAGCGAGTGACCGCAGAGGATCCATCGAGACCTGAGCAGTTTTAACACAAAACACCCACATGCAAACAAACGTATGGTACAAGGGACTTGGTGTGATCTCCAGACTCCTTGGGCTAGTTCTGCTTTCTGATTTGGGGTAGCAGTGGCACTTAGTCCTTCGTGAAGATCAAGGTCCCTGTGAGAGCTTACAGGCTACACCAAGGCTAATTCCCTAGGTGCAGGTATGCTCTCAAACCAAGAAATTCCAAGGGGATTCTTAAAACCAGAGCAGGAGAATCCTAGGAATGTCCTTTTGGCTACTGGACTGTGTCCAGAACATTCACAAATAGGAAGTTCAACAGAGAAGAGAAGGCAACACCTCCTTTAGCCTGGTGGGGACGAGAGGCAAGCAAAATAAATATTTAAGTTCCTGCTTATTAGGAAATGCTTGGCAAATAATGTGAAGCCTGAAGGAGGTGTTAAAGAGAAGTATATTCAGCGTTATGGGAAGCTTAATGAGAAGCTGTAACCATTACGCATGTATCATATATGGAAAACTAGGTGAGGCCCCTATGGACTATTACATACTGCATGAACCTTTATGGACACCGTAATGCATTATTTTTAATGATTCCCTTGCCTACTTCAGGCTCTGGAAACCAAGAAGAGCTTCCCTAGTTTCCTGATGGTGTTTTAGCAATGATACCTTGCTTGTTCCCAGACTCCGGGTTATTTTAATGAGAAATAATTGGGTTACTTTCCAGATTCCACAAAGCTGATACGTAATGAACAGAAACTCTGAGAAAGTTGCTCAGCATTGCAGTGCTCTTCATGTCCTCTACCTTCCAGAGGTAACTTTCCCTGGTAAACCATCTATCTACAAATAGGTCCACAGAACACTGGCACTTCAGCTGAAATCTGCATTGTCATCAACCATCTCCAGGGAGAGCCAGGCCACAGAAACAACCAGCTGCAACATCACAACGATTGCCCCTGCAGGAAATGTATATAATGAAAATTGAAAGCTGCAGGATGAACTTCTTACATACTTGTCCTTTTGGTTTATTCATCAGAAATAATTATCTGTGCTCACATTCACAGGAGCACATACTTTATGATGTACATTAAAATTTAATGGATTTTTAATAATACTGTAACTACAGCAGGAGCAGGAAAAAAGAGAAAGACATTAAACCATATGTGCCGTGTTGGTGGGTAGGTGGTGTTGAGCAAACATCAACAGTACGTAACCAGCTTAGGATTAGTGAGGACAGGAAGAAGGAACCGCTGTTTCCTGTATTTGGAGATCACGGTGATCTGTAATTCCAAAAGTTTGGCTTAAAATCTCCCCAAGCGACAGGTGAGCACATGCATGAAATGAGCAGATGTCTCTGTATTTCAGGGACCTACAGGTGATACCCATGGCCTTGGACAAGTATCAGAACTCCCCAGCTCAGTTTCTCCACCTGTAAAATGGAGAGAAACGCTACAAATATACCCTGTGATGGTGGTTTGAGAATGTGCCTGAGTCCTGATTTCCGCTGTGCCAATTCAAGTACTTACAGCATTTTACAAAGCTATCGATGTCGATTCCTTAAACATCAGCAGAAATGATTGCTCTAGCAGGCGACTGGCACTCTAAACACTCCTCAGAACCTACTCTGCAGCTAAAGAGTCGGTGCGAAGCATTACCATGTCACCAATACTTGGACAGACATCTATTTATAGCCTAAGAAATTATATATGTGGTGTCCCCACCAACAGTGACACATCTTCATTCAGCCATGAGTCACCTATTCATAAGCATGCTTCCAAAAATAAACCCTATTTACCAGAATTAAATTCCTCATGCTCAGGAGAAGATGTCTTCTTAAAAACAAAACAACAAAAAAGGCACGTTAGGAAAGCAAACAATAGCAAACAAGCGCCAAAGCCTTCCGCCTGCAGGTCCCCGTTTCGTACACCCACGCTGAGACTGGAAACATTCAAGATGTAGAAATGAAGATGATCGTATGTTCTCATTACAAACCCCTGCCAAGGTCACCAGAGCACTACCATCCAAAAGCAAGTATCCAGAATATTCTTGGCGACTCGTGCTTGGTAGAAATAGGAAGTATATTGCAGTTATTAGAGAGAGCAGACAGAACGAGCGCCAAGTAATCCCAGAAAATGTAGTGTTAAATAGAGGGTTCAAACCACAAAGCTGTTGATGGGGAATGTTAAAAATGTCAGCGTGGCTGAAAGACATTCACCAGTGGTGAATGTCAAGTAGTGAGCTACTGTTCAGCAGATGCAATAAAAAAAAAGTAAGGGTACTTGGGTAATGGGACCAACATTACAGTTGTTGATACAAATTATATCCAGAAAGCAAAGAAATAAATGAATAAATAAATAAATAATGCAAAAATGGAACAAGTTCCAACTTCTTTTATAGTAATAGTCTCCAGTTGAGCATAATCACCAAAGCTATAGTGATAAGATTGCCAAAACTAGACAAACATCTGTGAGATGAATTCATCTCAGAGGGGAAGCCAACAGCTTGTTATCATTAAAGAGGCAATGCTCTCTCTGCGTTTGAACTGCAGGCCGCCTTGTTACTGCGTTTGCTGAGGCAATTGCACCAGATGTTGGCAGCTATCTTCAGATGGATGACAAGCACCTGCTGTTGGGGAAATTAAATGCTCGTCGGCCTCCTATCCTTCAGGGGAGGGTGGGCCGGGAGGGGAAGAGGGGGAGTGGTGACGGCTGACCCTCTGAAATAAACCTATTTATGCAAAGTGACAGTAAGTGCTGGTTTGCCAAGCAGGGAAACAGAGTGGAAATTCATTGGATCTCTTCCATTGCCCCTGGTGAAATCTGCTCCCACCCTCCCCGTCCTGGCAATTAACACGGCACCAATCTGAACTCGCTAAAGCGCTCGGCAGAGCAACGGAGTCAGCGCAGGGACCTTCCCTCGGAAAGCCCCCGCTCGCAGAGCCCCTCCCCAGGCACGGGGCATCGCTGCAGAGGGGTCTGCTGCCCGCCCGGCTGCCCAACACACCCCGCAACAAGCTGACGCTCAGCACCGCAGACCCGAATCGGGGGCCCACAGTTTATGATGCTAGCATTAAAATAAATAGATGCTCCAAGTGCCATCTTAGACACGCTGTACTTGCTCGGATTTATGTAATCTCACTGCCACTACCACCTGGTGGCACGCGAACGTGTTACCGGCTCGTTTGAGAGCTCCCTTTCGCAGTATCAGCAGGAACAAAGGTCAGGATGGGCACCGCAACCCATTTTAAAAACCAAATATGGAGAACTTCTTCTGCAGCAGACTTGCTGGTGTTTTCAGCTTTCCGTGAAAAGAAGAACTGCAAATGTGAGCTCATTTTATATGAGCAATCGTTTCATGATGGTGTATCCTAATTCTCTTCAAACCTCCACACGAGGACATGAGAGCAAAGAGCCTGTGATACATTCTGCCACAGCACCTGTCAGAGCCCAGATCGCTATTTCAAAAACATTTTGCCCTGGACAATAAACTAAAAACACCATTCTTAATTCCAATTCACCCAAAAGCTCTTGTGAATGTCCCTGATGGAGACAAACATTTGTTTGATCTAAACTGGCCACATGCATTTTAGGTATCCTTCAGATTAAGAGGGAGCTAATCCTCATTCTGCTTAGATTATCTTAATTGGCTCTTCATTTGAGCTACTTTGCCCTTGTCCCCAATTCCAAAGATGTACTTATAAATAAACGTACTGCATCACGCAGTATAAATACACACATCTCTCACAGGACTGGCACATGTTGTTACACCATACTGTATGGTTATTGACAGGACTCAAATTAATCAACCTACCGATATTTCACAGCATACGATAGAAATACCTACCAAAGAAAATCTTACGTCACTCCTACTGCTGCAGTTTAACACCCCTCTCTCTTGCTTTAGATGCAGCTGGCTGGGGCAGAGTTCATCTCGCTGTTGTCTTTTTGCATAGTGGCCAACCCCACGGGCCCTGCTCCGGGAACAGGGCTCCGAGATGCTGCCCGAGCACAACGAAAACAAACATTTCCTTCCAGAGGAGTCCTGTATCTACAGCCACACTGGGGATGGATCCAAGACCAATGCGGGGATAATGTGAATAGGTTATCAAACACGATTAGTTAAACTTGCTAGGTATATTCTATCAGGTTTTTATAAAACAGAAGAGGAAAGGATGAAAAATCAGCTTTCATGGGGTCTCAGGGAAGACACAGGGTAACTTTATGGGTTTGAGTCAGTTGCAGAATTGGTATCTACACACTGCAAACAAGCATTCACGTGCACGCTGGAGGAGTTAACATGAATATTTTACAACTTCTTTCTGCCAAGCCCCATCCCTGATTAATCACGGATTTCATTTGGGCTCTCGGTATGCTTCTGGGTCACCACTGGAACCATGCCCTGCAAGCTCAGCACCAAAACTGCTCCCTACTATTACTGAAGTATGCGAGGCACAACATAATGCACCGGCCATGCTTTTATGGAAAATATATATATATATATATATATATATATATACATATAACAGGGTTGTCTTGTTGTCTTTAAAACCACATTTTAAACAAAGGATGCAGGCCTTGCCTTACAGCTCCTGGGAGCCGGGCTGCTTGCGCTGCTGCTCCAGCAGAGCCGCCCCATGTACCTGCAGCAGCTGTCAGGCACGGACACCTGAGCCAGCTCCGGTACCACCGGCACAGAGCTCGGCCTCAGCCCCTTCCTACCGCTACCGGGGGGTTCCTTCCAGTCTTCATCGAGTCCACACGGCGGAAGGCTGCGAGTGACATGAGTGTTGGCATATTTACATTTCCCATGCCCTTCAGAGCTTACTAAGTAAGAAAGGCAAGGAAATGTAAGGCAGGATAAAACAGCTTGCCCAAAGTCAGACAGCAAGTGGGTGGCACAGTGGGAAACAGAAGACAGATGTTCGGGGCCCTGACTCTCCACCACAATTACCTAATCTCACACGGGTTACGGTGCTGCGGCACAAAAGCTTCCTTGCCGTTTCATTTAACTAGAGTAAAAAGGAAATAAAATTGTGCTTTAAACTTCTGCTGTGTTCTGATACAGCAGCCGTGCCCACAAATCCTGCCTTAACATTTCCTCTTTTCATAAAATCCAGGTAGAAACCAACATCTAATTTATAACAAAACCACTTCCACAAAACATGTCTTATTACAGACCACCTAAAAACTGACTTCCTGTGTACAACTTTTCATTGAGAGAATGAAAACACTGACTTCTTTTTAAGTAACGATCAAGTTTCTTGATTCATTAAAAAAAAAAAAAGAAAGAAAGAAATAAAAGAGCATGCGTGGGAGGGGAGCAGAAATAATAAAAAGTGCTTAGGCCACGAGGGACCACTATATCCCAGATCCCTTTGTGACATGCCAAAGCAAAAAATTTAAAGGAATATTCATTATCCTTTATAGCATCACGGACGTTAACACTCGAATTAGGAAATCCACGAACACTGGGACTTTAAAGCCTCTGGAAGGGCAGAGGCAGCAGCCCGAGCAAGGCTGAGTGCTGCTCTGCAATGCCGTAACAGAACAGCCTGCACAGACTGTGTTCTGCATTGTTCCAAACTTATCAAGGGCTGCAAACAATGACGTGTTTGTCTGCTGCTCGTTCTGTTTTAAGGAGTTGCAATGAATCAAATTAAGCAACTTCTCCCAAAGTACACCTAGGTAACTTTGATAGAAAGAAGAACGTAAGGACCTCAGAGCTATTCATCACCGGGCCTAGGGCTCAGGTTCGCTCTGTAAAGAACAGTGCCATTAGCAGCAGCTGAAAATAAAGCCAACGCATTCTCTATTTTACAGCATATTAAAATGTTTCAGAACTCAGGCTATTACAGCTGAGAATGTAAGTAACAGTCCAGGTCTGTCCTTACATTTCAGAAAACATAACCAATTCACAAATATTGAATCTGGAAATACAGTAATGAAAACGTGAGACGCTAACACCTTGTCAAATTAAAACACTACTTTTCTGCAAAGCACATACTTTTGGAATGACCATCCCTGGATCCAACTGAACATTAAATCTACACGTCAGTGTCCAATAGATGTAACAATACAATTCAAACTGTACATCAAGTCTGAATTAACTAAGCTTTCACTTTCAGACAAGCAGAATTCCTTGCACCTCCTGACTCTGGCCTTAGCCCCAGCTCCACGCAGACTTCCAAAGCCCCCTGAAATGAACCCATGGCGAGCAAACCACCTTTTCTCATGCTAACAACTCTATTGTAATAACATCTTCAGAGGCCATACTCAAGGTCTCAGGGAAAAGTAAACCACCGGAGTGCTTAATACTCCAACAGCGCATTAACTCGTTCACACCCAGACAGCCTTGCCAAACAAGGAGGAGTTTTCTCTCATGTTTTCTTGATTTATATTTTCACAGCTGTCAGAGAGAAAAGCATGTAGGAAGCAAGTTATGTAAACTACCTGATTAGGCTAAAATCCTCTGTGTGGATCACACCTCCTCCCCTCTCCCCCTCCCGGCACAGTTAAATACAGAAAGTAGAGGGACTTTGTCTATTACTCAAAGCAGATTATTTTTTCAAAGGTTAAAGCAGTCTTTTACTTGTATTGCTCTTTGTTATAATGTACAATGCTGTACAACAGAAGGAGGACGTTCTCATCCTCATGTTTTGCTATTCGCAGCCTCACTGCTTTCAGCTTTACTTGCACCCAGCACCACGGCTCTGCTAAGGGAGGCCTGGGGCCAGGACAGGGCTAGGAACGGCTCTCCTCTTGGTTACTGCTCTTGGTTAACTGCAGCCAGAACATAAGCCATGGCTACAGAAGGTAGAGATTAGAAAAATTACAATCTTTCAAAAGCACAACAATTTTGCAGAAAAACACAACATCAGAAGCTATAAATTATTATTCCCCTGGTCTGTTCTGCATCTCACAGGAAATAACAAGCAACTGTACAAAACATTTCAGATCCAGAGAGATAATTCAGAAATCCTGTCTTGCTTCAAATTCTCCAAATCTTAAATCCATTTGTGAGGAAACAACTTATTCCAAGCAAAGTTGAAGCATGCCTACAATTTGTCTGAGGGACCTCGTGGCAAGTCAGAACAGAAAACAAGATTAACGCATGCATCTCTGTTCCAATTTCATTTGAAATTTTAAAATAAAAAGCAAATGCCACTGCCCTCTTCCCCACAAGTCATTTTAGGATTGCTGTTAAAGACAACCCAGCAAATGCACCCGCTTCAAGTCTTTGAGCGCAAATAGAACAGCTGGAGCCACCAACACTAGCACTGCTTTTCTAGCAGTTTAAAGTAACAGTATGTAAAAAAATCCACAAAATATTTCACTCATCTCCTTTAAAAATCACTATTCTATTTCAAAAAAGTATAAATTAAATGTATTCTCTCCCACTCAAGAAAACATGATTTTTGTACCAGAACAGCCGTATCTGGACTGATCTAAGTAGTTCAAGACAGCTGAACCATACCTTTAACACAACTCTGTTCCCACTGGGCTGGAAACACACAGTTTCAAAGACTTCCCACCAGGACTGACTGCACTACTTTGGGAGGAAGACTTTTACACAGAGTTCTGTTTCAGCAACGGGGTCAAAAAGTGTACCCGGAGCCCCACCATGTTCACGTACCAACGAGCGGCCGCTGGCCACCGCTCGGTGCTCGTGGCCCACGTGGGCTCTGAGCCCCGCTGCGGGCCCGGCCCGCGCCACGCCAAGGCCTCGATGCGACGTGGCCACCCCGGGGCAGGCGGCAGCGCGGGCAGCGAGGGGGTTAAAGCGGTGTCAGACAGCAAGCGCTGGCTCCTGACCAAAGGGACATGGGAACCAGGGCAGCTGAGGTATAAAGGCCTCATTGTAGCAGCCCACTGGATTGGAAATGACTTGTAGGCCTAATGAAACAAAACTTTGGCAGTAAAACAGAATGAAAGGAATGAGACAATAAAAGACAGGAACAAAGGGAGCAGAGTTGTTTCAGCTTAGGAAAATAAGCTCACTTTGTTGTTGGGAAAAGCCAAAGCCGATTAGGATAAACCAATGACTAGGCATAAGTCTTCCAAACTAATTACACAGTTCGCCATGTGAAGTATAATTGCAAGTCGCAAAATAAGGACTACATTACTTTCACGGGAGCTCTGTGCAGGGAGCGTTACCTAGAACCGAACTGAACAAGTCCCTTATCATCACCCACTTGCAGCTCGAAAGTTGCAGAACGTGCACGTCCTGACAAAGGGCATTTCACATGCCGAAGGGCCTTCAGCTGGTCACAGTCCTCTGGGTGAGGCTTTCGGAGGCTGTTTCTTTACTTTTTAACGATACCAGAAGCCTTAAATGCCCCGACACGTCCTGACCTCAGAGCACACCGTTCGGTTACGCTTTCAGAAAGCCATGACACAGGCAGGTCGGCAGCCCCAGCACTGCCACCGCCGGCAGGCCCGCACCCTCTCATTTTTGCTCATTTTCGAACTCGGTCGTAACAGACAGCTTTTCACACACCAGCAATGCTGAGGACCCTGGATTAGTTAACACAGCCAGCGAATGTATTACATTTGCCAAAATGTCTGAAACATCTTTGACTGAAGTAATAGGGGATCACAGAAGCAACTGTTTTACTCTGATTTGAAAGGGTTACTGTTCGAAGTGCTGCTTTGCTGGCTCAGCCTCCTCACGCCCTCAGCCGCACCTTGCTCCCGGAGCCCCCTGAAATGTCCGCAGCGCCGAGCACCCACCGAAGCAGGCCGCCCTCCTCCAGGGCACAGCGCATCCCATGGCTGCCCCGGGCCCTGGCCCCCTCCTCTCCTCCTGCAGAGGGGCTGCGAGCCTCTCGGGGGGAGGTACAGCGCCTGTGTGCCCCCACATGTTCAGCATTACCAACCCTAAGCATTCAGCAGTCACGAGGCTTTTAATTACACTGTTCTGCACTCCGTCGGTTAAGCCTCTTGGTTTTAACTCAGGTAATTTTTCCCAGTCTTCCTCCACAGCTTACAGCAGTAAGGGACTTCCCTTCCTCGCTGATTGAAAGCGAGGATTCTCACATACCTCGGCCTTACAGAAAGAAAAAACAATCATATCAGAAACTTCACGATAAAAGTCTCAGGAGTTATCATTACCACATATTTTGGTGTTCTAGCTTGCAGGCATTTTCACTGGTGAAGTCAGGGAAGAGTGTTTATTAAATGCAGTTTTCTTTTTACTGGAGAGAAAGGTTCTGACATTTACTTTTCAAAAGGAAGCGGTTTCAAATTCAACACTTTAGGGCCCTTCCTGCCAACTCCAGTTAAATTAGTGAGTCAGCTTGGCCCCAGAGCTGATGGCTGCTCTAACCACGTAGAGTATTTCAAGAGCTACCTCAAGTTACCAGAACGACCTCCCCTGGCTGCAAAGCTCTTCTCTGCAGCAAGTACAAACAGGATTTCAAGAAGCACAGCAGCAGTTAAGCAATTTTTTCCACACCAATAAATAAGCTCAGCATTTCAAAGAGGAAGTCACCTGAGATGTTCTTATCAAATATGGGCGGCTCCTGAACACGTTAATTATGTAATGCAATTGTCTTTATTTTAAGAAAGTGCTAAGCAAACGCAAACCTTGCCAATCGATCCTGATGCATTGTTTGCATTGTAATGGCTTGATGGAAGAGTGAGGCTTGTGTGCTAGGCAATGCACAGATGTGTCATCCATCTGCCACAACGAGCCTGCAGTCTAAACCAGCAAGTCAAGGAAAGGTCGGGAGGGGGAACGGACATGGAGAAGGAAGCAGCTCCTACACAGTCCCGCAGGCCCAGTCCTGCGCCACTGTACCTGAATCAACATCCCACCCACTGCAGTAGGCTAATGAGTCTTCTGATTTTGCTGGACCACAAGTCCACAGTTCCTAGGGGTATTAACTAGCTCTGCACCTTCTCACAACCTGAGCATCACCTCAAAACACCCCTCAAACCAGTCTCAGCTGACAAACAGCACAGTACAGCAGAGAGCACTTGAATGCCTGCACAGAAGGTCGAGACAGAGACACAGCCAAAAAGCCTCTCCTCCAAAATGCCACTGCCTTCAAACTCAGCTCCTTTTCACAAGCTAGCGTACAGCAGCATGGAACAGGGATGAAACTGGAAAACGCCATGTGGTAGCACAGGGGCAATCTCTGTGAGCCCCAGCTCAGTAGCTGAGCTCCAGCAAATGGACCACGCAGCCTCAGCAGGACGTACCTCATCTCTCCTGCTAGAGGTAGGGCTATAGCTTTGGTCACAACTTGCACAATTATTTTCAGCCCTTTGTTTTTTAGCCCTCGATTTATGACACTTGAAAAAGTATGTCATTTTCCAAAAGCACGGCCTATTGAAAGTCTGACCTCTTTAAGAGGCAAATCAAGAAAGGCAAATCGCAAAAGCAGGAACTGAAGCATCCCGAACCACAAGTCTACTGAAAAATGCATCCCAGTTGTCTGCATTCTCAGGGACTGTAAAACTGCAAACATGAAACTACCAGATGGTGAAATTAAAAAGGCTATATTAAGAGAGCATCCAGACAATATGCAAAGCACTTATATTGAAACTATTATTAACTTCAAAAATACAGGTTAGAGGAGTTCTGCAATTAGAAGTAACTACACAAGAAACATCCAAAAGCTCATGTAATCCTTTAATAAAAGGCTCAGCAGGCTGTAAACATCCTGCCGGAATCGAAGATTATTATTGAAAATAAAATGAATGGCTTGCAAAACAACCATCAATCCAGCACAGGAACAGTTTATAAACTCCCCTCCTCAGCCCTCAACAAAATACTGCATGGCCAAGGCATTTCAGAGCCAGATAAAAGAAATATAAACTAACTACAAGGAATGGGAGCTGCTTTGCTTTGGGATAGCCTGCTGTGTCCTCATGCAATCATGCATCTAAATCATCAGCTGATGCACTCTGAAAGACGGGAATAGAGCTGCGTGCAGCACCAAAGGTTCAGTGCCCACTGGGAACACTGGGGCCTCGGGCTCTGTGCCGCCAGGAACAGAAGTGCTCTGTCCTGCCCTGACTCCAGAGGATCAGCTCACCCCAGTACGCCAACCTACAGCTCATTACACCACCACAGCCACGGTTCTGGGTCTACTGCCTCTGCAGAGAGGGGGCTTACAGGAGTCTCCACGTGCAAACTCTTCACCTTGTTGGAAGGTGAACAGGCATCCAGAAGCCTCGGGGATGCAAAGTGCCCAGAGGGACTTTGACATGACAGAGCCCAGACCTGAAACACCACCTTTGAGGACACGACACCCCATGGAAGTGGGTGGCACCGAACTCCAGCTGGAGCTTCACTGCTGAAAAGAATATTCTGGCAAGGTTCAGGTTTCCTTCAAACAGTACTAAATCCTTCCAGGAACTTCTGTATTTCTCTGGTTTTTTGTTTGTTTTTTAATGATTTCAGAATTCTACATATACTTCCACAAGGATGTTGCTTAAGAGTTTTTTAATAAGAATTGAAAAGGATATTCCAGTGACTTCCATATTACTCTTGCTTTTCACATGGTTCCTTCAGGCATTTCCACAACTTAATGAGCTTTCTCAAATACCTCTATATGCTCTTTTAGCTACCGGAATTGGGGTAAACGGAAGGCTGATTTTATGGAGTAGACAACTGTGTAATCATTCAGCTAAGGGTCAAATTCTTCCTGAACATATGCAAATTCAACTCCCAATGATTTTTTTTTTTTAATAAAGGTAAACAGTGTTGGCAATGCTGTACACATTCATATGCAACAAACAAAAAGAATTCCAGAACCAATTTAAATAGGCTTTGAGAAATTACATTGAAAGGCAGAAAATTTGGCCCTCCTTTGAGCACAGGCTTCACTGCTCTTTTGTTTTTCAAAACACACTTTAAAAAGAAAGGGAAGAAAAAAGAAGAATTCAAAATATGCAGTGCTCATTTGGGCAGGAACTTACCTTGCCAAACTGTTCAAAGTATTGCTTTACGTCTTCCACTACTGTATTAGCCGATAATCCACCTACAAATATTTTCTTTGTTCTTGTGACCATCTGCAAGAAATTACAAGACAAGCATATGGTTTAACCAGATTATTTCAAACAATATGTGGAAAAAAAGAAATATTCGTCAGATGCCATCCCTAGCCCAGTTAATGAGAATATTTCTCTACAAAAGCAATTCAGATTCTATTTGATTAGATACTTCTTTTTTCTTTGTCTTGTTTTGTTTTTATTTGAGAAATGGCTGAGTAAAGGCACTCAATAACAACTCTAGCCCCCGGATATTTTTTTTTAATAAATGATTTTTATTGTGCTTCTCAATGCAAATATAAGTGAAAAAGGATTCCAAGTGTCATATCCTCATAGCTACCGTCTCAAAAAGGTGTGCCATTTTCCCCCCTTCTTTCCTAAAGACAAAGTGCCTGCTCCTTGGCTGGCAAAAGGCAATTACACCAAATTGAAGCGCTGTGTTATTAAGTTTCCATAAGCTGGTTTAAAAGGAACTTGGTACAGTTACTTTAATCACATGAGGTGAGCCAGCAAGAGCCACAGACGCAGTGCCCTAGCTGACACAGACCGCACTCCAGCTGAAACCCGCGGTATCGCCACCATCCAGGGGCCGGATCAAGCGTTACCTAAGACCCCAGCTGAGCACCCAGCTCTTCTTGCTGACCCTCCCCACCCAAACACAACGTGAAGGGATGATGCTGGATGATGCAGAGCACGTCCTTTTGGATGGCTCATTATCCATTACCCTTCCAGACGGACAGGACCCAGCCCAGGGACCCGAACCTACAGAACAGCAGCAGGGAAGCTGGTGCCACTGGTGGGCTAATCCCCAACAGCCTGGGTGTCCTGTGGGCCACCTCACACCGAATGCAGATCCAGGACAATGCTGTCAACACTCTCCAAAGGGCCAGGCACCATCCCCGTATGCCTGGACCCAGGGGAAAGGCTCCAGCTCACAGCAGGCAATGCCCTTCCAGCTGGAGGCAACAGCCACCCAGCAGCCTGCTCCACCTGGTACAGATGTTTGGAAGTTAACACCGCATGTTAACAAACAGGTCAATAAGAAATTCATACATTAAAATGCTTGATTTTGTTTCCTGTGTGACAGAAACTGGCTGAAGGAGCCAACTTGCAGAGACCGAAGGGAAAACACACCCGGTAACACCAGAAGCAGGACCGGCTCGGCTGAACAACAGCCAGCAAATTCTGAACCCGTGAAAAGGGAAGGACACCGGGCAGCCGGCCGGGGACGCCACTGCTGCAGCTGCTCAATGCAGAGGTTACGTCTGCTTCCCTCTCTTACCTTGTTATTTTTAGTACAGATGAGATGCACTTTATGGCAGCGATGGAGGCGAATGGGGCTGCCTGCGGGTCACCGCCGGGCTCTGCAGCCCCATCAGCCCGGGCTGCCAGGAGCAGCGCTGCTGCCCAAACTGGCGCTGGCCCAGCTGGGCTTTGTGATGTGACCGGAGCCATAGTGACAAGCTGGGGTGCACGGCTACCGGCGAAGCCTTCCCGGAGCTGAGGCACTGAACAAAAAGCTTGGAGTTGCCCCAGATTCTCTCAGCGCAGAACAAATTAAACATCACTCCCGTCTCCGCCGCCATTCAAATTAACCAGGGTAGATACTTCCCTCAATCAGCCCTCTAACCATGCTTTACAGAGCTTCACTTTATTTTTTTTTAAGTTAGGAAGAAAAGAAAAAAAAGGTGTAAAAATTCAATTATTTTTTCCTGGCTGCAATCTAGGACTCCGAAATTGAAGTCCAAGCATATATTTTTCTGTAGAAAATTGTCATTTACAAATAAAGAATTGGCTAAAGCCGACTTGTAACTAAAGGATTTTGCAGGGCTGTCAAGAGCCCTCTGCCTGCCAGCATCTGATTTAAGATCAGGCTGAGCTTCTGTTGTCATACAAAAGAGGGAGGAAAGCAATTATTCTAAAGCAATATTTGAAATTATCATCATTTTTATATTTGACCAAGAAAGAGAGAGGTACTTCTGTTAGAAGCAAGATTGAAGGTTAAAAAAAAAAGAAAGGCAGACTACTTTGTTTCAATAGCTTCAGTCCAGGAAAATATTGGTAATGACAAGCAAATTCACAACATTTTAATGCCTAGAGATGTGTTGCGAGCTGGGAAATGGTTTCAGAAATCAGCTCCTTGGTACAAAAGTGAAGGACAAAATTAAGTCTGCTTTTACAATCTACGTTTTCCTGAAGAGACAGTTCAATTGCTTTGTTACACACATTCCCCTCAGCAAAAGAATACAAGTGATTTGTAGCTTTAGCAATTCCTCCTGCCCTGACGCGCTCCGACAGGACGCGCCGGTGCCGCCCTCTCGCCCCGGCGCAGAGGCCGCGTGCTCGGCCCGGAGCCGCGACTCGGGGCACCCGCGGTGGGGGAACACGGCCAGAAAGCTGCCGTGCGGCTGGCTTGTCTGTGCGGGTACGGCCCCACCGATTTGCGATTGCTAGATGAGTGCAGCGGGACTCGGGCCAACTGGAAACGGAGCCTCCAAGTCCTGCTCTAACCTGCAAATCCGCCCCCACAGCCACACAGGGGAGCCGCGGGGCGAGGCCAGGCCCCGAGCCTGAGGGCTCCCCGGGCTTGGCACCGCGCGGCCAGGAGCCGCGCACGCTGCTGGCCTAACAGCTAATGGCAACGGCCCTTCAACGCCAGCCAAACACCATGGGGCATTCAAAAGATGTGAGATTATGGGAAAAAAAATAAAGGTGTTCACTAACTCAGGCGTTTTACTGCACCACGGACACCCTCTCCGGACATCAGCCACGGAATCACCAGCGAAGGAGCTTAAAGCTAATCCAGCCGTCAGGACCTGTGCACCCAAGAGTTCTGAGCGAGCTCCGGGTGAGATCATTGACTAGGAAGCTCAAAAACCTTCACTGCTACCAGCTGCAAGGGCACGCAAGGAGAGCATGTGAAGTCCCACTCAATACTGCCGGTGACTACAGTCAGAGGCACGGCACCGAGGCCGGTGACTCCTGCTGCGTCCCGTCGGGTGCTCTCGTGCCTCGTGGGATCCCCTCCGCTGTCACCTCCCCAGGCCTGTGCTTGTTGCAGGGAGGAAGAACAAAGGGTTAAGAAGTATTTACTGAAGTACACTTGATGTTGCTGAGTAAACATTAATGATGACAAATGACCAGAACATAGAGAACTGAGCTAACTGAAGAGCCTTTCTCTTCAAAATTAAAGTTTTTCTTTAAATCAAAATTTCTCATTTGGCTGTGAAAATAAATTAGCAGATCCCAAAACCCCTACAATTTTACAAAAACATTTATGCCTGTATCTAAGACAAACACGCCTTGCCATCAGCTTGCACCCATTGCCAGTATTTTTTTAATTACAGCAGCAAAAAAACAAAACCCGAAGGAGCGCCCACCCTCGAGCCCCTCCAAGGCGAGTGGCTGCGGCTCTGCCGCACCTCCTGGGGCACACTCGGCACCAGTGCCCGGAGGCTGCTGGCGGCAGGGCGCTCCCGCAAGCGGGGCACTCGGCAGCTCCGGCTGCTCGCAGCCCGCGGCGGCGATGCGGCGTGGGGACAGCAGGAAGTGATTTGTGAGAGTCAATCACAAATCCGCGTTTTATGAATGACACTAAGAGGTCCGGGTCAGTCAGAAACCACCATACTGCCAGCTTCCTGTCTTTGTTTTTAATTTGCAGTATAATATATCTATCATTTGCTGTTGCAGGGCTGTGCAAAATGTAGATAATAAATGTTTTTGGAGCCTCTGTACACTGAAGGTGTCTCTCTCGCTGTAGCAGGAATCAACAGCGGAGAGTTAGATCTAACGTTGGCTATAAAGTCTGTTAATTGCAAGTACCTGCAGAATTGCTTTGTTTGTATACTGTGTTGGTGTTGCAGTTAATCAAAACACATGTGACTACAACTGCAAAGAGTCACTCAAGGTTACAATCCCTTTATTGGCTTGGCTTTTGAGAAATACATTTGCCTTTGTGTTCTGCAACTGAGCAAACACTTCAACTGGTGCAGAAGCAGGAAAAGCCACGGTGCTTCAGCAAGACAGCTCTTCTGGTTTAATGCCATTTTTTTTGCAAGGTTAAGGTTACAATTAGATCGGTTTGGGGCATACAAGGAAAATCTCTAAACAGGCTGATGGCACAGTCTCTGGAAGCAAAAATCCTGTCCCATTCAAGCATGTCAATACATGTTATGAAATAAAAGCAACCAATAAAGGACAAATGAAGGAACACAGTTTTGCAGTTAGAGCCTCCAGTTCAGTGTCCATTCATATCCTCGCATACCAACTCCATTTTTAGGTTTCTTGGTTTTGTTTCTTGGTTTTCTCCCCCCACCGTAACTGTCTTATTATCATGAATATTTAAATGGGGTTTTAAGTTGATGAACTATTTTGCAGAATTCAAGGAATTTCAAATTCTCAGGCAACAAGTACCCACCACTATTTTCAGATGAGCCAAGACACAGTTTGTGTTTAACACAGGACTTATTTGGCTTTAAGTCAAATGTGATGGTTTTCAGTATCATTTCCCCACCATTCTTTACCTCCTAAACATCTCATCATGGTAGAATTGGACTAAAGTACTAATAGTGAATCTACACCATGAATTGCTGAAATTAGCATTCATTTCAGATTAAACTAATTATGCATATATAACTGTTTTTCAGAACACTTTCCTCTCCTTGTGCTAAAGTGCGTGCGCGGGTGCATGCGTATTCCAGCTTGCTCACCTCATCTGCAGTTTGACTTTTCATCATTTCTAATGTATCTGCCTTCTAAATAGGTTTGTAATTGGAAAACTCATCTTTGGTATATATATTAAACTGCATTTTATACCCCATTGTGTTGTACATCCAAACTACAGCATTAACTCTAATTAACAACAACAGTAACTCATGTAATAGGGGAAGTGATCTTGTTAACTAAAGTGCTAGGCTTCTTGGGCAGAACACAAACCATAAGCAAGAATTCTCCATGTTTTCTTTTTCTTTTTTTTTTTCTCTCCAGGATCCTCATAGCAACTTCCAAAAAGCTACTAAGAACAAACTGAAACATCACCCAAAGCCCATCATGCAAAAGGCAACATTTACTGAAAGCTGCCAACTTTTCTCCATTCACGAAGTAAGAGAACAGCCCAGTACCCATCCCCTTCCCCGGCGTATCAACCACTATACGGTTCAGAAACGAAGGACAGATTTTGTCTACAGTACTGTGGCACCATAAGCTAGCAAATATTAGGCTCTCAAGCTCACCAAGAGGAAGAGAAACTCAATCCCGTCCAAAGGCAGCGCGGCTTTACATGCCACGTACAACACGCTTAAGTATTCAAAACAGGATTTCAGCAAGACTTAACCAGTGCAAATACCTTGTGCCTGACCCCTGCGTAAGCTACTGTCATCCTGTGAGAACTGACTCCAGCTACAGCAAGGTAGGCAGGAATGAAAGAGCTCTTTAATTCCAATAAGCAGCACAGATCCCCGGCGGGTAAATCAGTTCCCTTGATTTCTGTGGAAAATACAGATGGGTTGTGTTCTCCCAAACCATTCAGAAATGAAACTCGACTGAGTCCCTGCTGTATTCCTCGTTTTTGGCTGTCTCTGGTTTTGCTGTTAACTTTGAGGGTTGTTTTTTGGCTGGCGGTTTGTTGCTCCCTCCCCCCGAGGTCTCTGCTATCAGCAGGAGGCAGAACAAGCAAAGTGATTTCTCTGTAGCAGGCTGAATCGACAGCCGGAGCCAGTTTCACAAGCAAATCCGGCCTCAATGCTAGCGCTGCTTTGCTGGTCGCTTTCCTGCCTCTGGCCGATCTTTAGGCTCCCGTGTGCCCCGGGAAGGCCGGCAGGTTCAGCCGCAGAGCTGCAGCCCACGTGGCTGCTGCCGTGCCCTCGGGAGCATCCCTCGCCAAGCACAACGCAGGCACGGCCACGGCACTGCCCCAACGTGCGCGGCCACGGCGAGCTCCCGGCACGGGAGCTCCCATCTCCTGGAAATTAGCCCCAGCTGTGAAAGCTCAGCATTTCTTTGAGCAAAATCTGGCTTCAAGCTTCAAATCAAAAGATACAGTAAAATGCACCAGAGCCAGACTTCACACCCTCCAGAGAACAGGAATAGATCACAGCCCCTCAGCCTTGTTACAACCAGTTGTATCGCGTCCCTTAGGGCTGCTCCCTTCCACTCTGCTCTAGTTAACTCCTCTGTGCGTTAGGGAGGCAAGGTCCAGAGGCAGGAAGAGGGGAAGAGAGAGAAAATCTATTTAAATCCCCTCGGTTGCTGTAGCCCCTCATGCAGTGTGGGAAGGAAGGTAACTAAATATTCACTCAGTGTGGACAGCTCACCTAACGCAACAGCATGATCAGTGTTCAGCAGTGCTTAAAAACTGCATTAATGCATTGAACAAAGATAATTAATTTTGAAGGAATACATCCCACGGCCACAAGTGCAGATCACTGTTCAAGATGACAATGGACTAGGGGCAGGATTTTTGCAGTGCCCGTGTAACACAGGGACAAAGGTCCCAACAGGAAACAAGTGAGACTCTGCTCCTAAACCTACGTGCAGAACTTCACCTTGCAGAGGTAAAAAGATGGCGAGACTGCAATCTGCCCGGGGGCCTCACGCTCCAAGCCATGGCGGCAGTATTTGATGGGAACAGCCTCACTGACCGTTACAAGGTTCATCAGTTCCACCATTTATATTTTACTGTCTTCTGGAAAGAAACGTTATGTGCCATACCCAGAAAACAACCGGAAAGCTCGTGTCCTCCAGCAGGACCCAGGACTGTAAAAGAACATATTTACAAGGGCACGTTCACAGTCCATTTGGCGTAAGGCTCTACAGCGAGGCAGCCTGTCAGCCGGGCTGCACTGAAGTAGGTCAAAGTGGGAAGCCAAGCTGAGCAGCTTCCCCACACATGCCCGGGTCCTCGTTTTTAATCCGGATCAAAGCAAGCAGGAGGTAACAGAGTTAAGCAGCATCCCTGCTTTCCCAGGCCAGAGAGGGGACTGCAGAGAGCCAGACAGGGCAGGGAAGCTGGGCATGGCGGTGAAGGGCACTTTGTTCTGCCTTCCCACCACCGGCCACACAGTTGTGGGCCTGCAGAGAGCCTTCAGAGGGCAGCTTCCACCACCACCAGCGGCTGGAGGCCAGCCGCAGAGAGCAGCTGGCCACAAAGGCCAACTGCTTCAAAGCTGTCTGCCTGCAGCTGGATGCCAAAATCCATACCGGGGCACTTAAGTGGCCTCATTTTTCCAGGGCCCGCAGCTGCCATTGACTCAAAATCCTCAGTCCACAGTCTTCCCAGTATTTTTCTGATTTGAGTCATATCAACCCCATGAAAATCTATAGCTGTGTTGGAGCAAAAGCAGTAGGCAGAACCCACTAAGTGCCTTCGATTGCTGCCGTATTTGCATACAGCTGCCCGGAGCACCGCCAGCACCAGGGACGTTCCCAGTGCCGACCCGGAGCCCTTCCCCGGGGCACGAGCAGCCGGCTCGCGGAGCCACGTCCAGGCACTGCCAGCTCGCAGGTGGGCTGCCCGAGCACCGCGGCTGTCAGCAAGGAGCCCGGACACGGACCCTACACGGGCCTCTTCCATCAGAAGGTTCTGCTGCTGGACAGACTGACACAGGGAGAGAGCCAGCTGATCTGTGGGGACGTGCTCTCGTCCTGCGGCACCCATCCTTCACTGCTCCACACTCACCTCTCAAGCTGGGAGCATGCACAGGCAGTTAGGCTCCTCAGCCAGCCGTACCTTTGAGCATGCCGAGCAGCTCGCGCTGTCAATACGCCCAGGAGCGCGTGGTTCGGCAGCTAGAATGGCTTTTACGGTGCTGTCAATGAACCTTTCTTTAAGCATGCACTTGCAAAAAGGAGAGGGAAGAAATGTATTTGGAGGCTTAACACGGTGTTTAACAAAAGCCAGTAGCACAGCCCAATTTGCAGACTGTGAAAAGTGCACGTTCGGGAAGTTTTGAAATTCTTCCAGCTCCAAACAGTGAGGTCACTCCTAAAAAAGCTTAGTGCCTCTATAGCACAGAAAGAAGACATCATTTAAATACTTCTACGTTAGTACCAACTAATTTTTCACGATAACCCTGACAAATCAGTGATAAGAGCTCTGTTAAGATTCTAGATAATGGTCTGCTAAAACAAGAAAAAATTCACATGAAGCAAAAAGAAATGTGTAAAGCAATTTACCTCCCTCCCAACATACTCCAGATGATTTCTCTGTAAAGAACAAATGGAAAACTTTAACCCTTAGCCTTGATTAATTTCATCTACATAATACAGATGCACATGGCAATCAGTTACTGATGAGCAAGTTTTTCTTCATCTGCTGAGTCAAGCTGATGTCTATGCAACACACTGCTTGGCTTTTTCACAAGGGCGATCTTTGCCTCTGATCTGAGACCACTGAAATCTTGCAAAACGTCCAGATTTGCTTATTACTGCTGTTGAAATACTTTCACAACTCTATGAAATGCTGCATTTTCTTTTATCCTCTTTCCCCCCACACACAAATGGGTTGGCGAATTGCAAGAATTGCTCTGCTCCCACCTTCTTCTCACAAAAGAAGGATGTTTCCCTTGCCAGGGAGGGAACCCACCAGCCATTAGAAAAGCAACAGAGTTGTCGCTCTAAAGCAGATCAAATAACCCTTGACTAGGAATAAAAGGGCCCCAAGGAGCGGCTTCGAGAATGAAGAGTAGAAGCAAGACAAGAGAAAACATTCATACTTTTGTCGAAGGAAGGCAGCACCTCGCAGCTACAAGAGCTTGTCTCCCTTGTGTGATGTTTACTCACTTATTGACCACAGGGCAAGTCATTTTAGTCTCCATAGGGCTGATATATCAAAGCGTCTTGGGAGAAACTCGGCTGGAGTCTGCAGGGCTCAGCATTTAAGCATACATTTTAACTTGCAGCGTTTGCGGAAGCCTCATTAGGTTGAGTACGTTGCACAATCGAGTGCTATGTGCCTTGATTTCCACAAAAAGAACAAGAATGTATCCCCACAGCTCACTGGAGCCTGCGAGGCTTCACTCATTAAATGTCTAACCCGCTGAAAGTCTGATTTGAAGATGCTGGAAAAGAGCAAGACATTGTTACTGACATTATTGTTATTAAAGGAAGAATAAAAAATATTATTCCTAGCCAGGAAGGTCATACCAAACTACCAAGCAGGAGATAAATCAGCCAAGGTCTCCAAAAAAAGACATTATTTCTCTTTTACTCCAACATCTTAATGTGCATGATTTTTTTTGTGTGCTGGAAAGATATTTCCATAAATCCTCCTCTATAGCAAGCCTTGCTTTCAAGAAGGGGAAAAGCAGCAGATAAAATACTACCCATCAAAATGAACTCAAGTCTCGAGTAACATAACTAAATGTGTAACGTTACAGATGTTTTATAGCCAGGATGTCGGATCCATTTAGATCATTTTTACAAACCCAGCAAGAAATATCTCCCCAGCACTGGAAACCACGCTAACAGGTCTTGGACCAATTGTTTATCCACAGATGCAGTCAGGGAACGGCAGTAACCACTGCCCACAACTTGGAACCCACACGGCCGTGTGTCCGCAGCACGTTGAACCCAGGAGCTAACACACCTCCTCCGCTCGTTACGGCGAGGAAACCCATGACCACTGCCCTTCCTCTGCCATCGCCACCAGAAGAAACACATCCCTGGCTTCTACGCTTGCCAGCCCTGCCAGAGAGAGGTGCACGGTACAACCCTCTTGCCCAGCGCAAGCCCCCACCTACCTCTGACACACACCCGGGTACACAAGTGGGGACCACCAGAGCCACGTTACCAGCTGTTGCCCTGCACACGCCGTCTGCGCACACGCTGCCTGCCCAGGCTGGGGGCGCGGATGATCGACGTGCAGTTTTGCTTTCCGAACCCATTAGCAAGTGGTACCCAGCCCTGGAAGATTTATTGCCCAGACTGATAACTGCCTCATGCTGCTTTGTTTGTTAATTGCGACTAGCTTTGCCTTCAGAAGGGTGGGAGCCTAATAAATCAGTTATCTCCAGGAAGAATTTATTTAAAGTTGTTAACATTGTAAATCCAAGTACTTGGCAAGAGACTCCACAAAGGATGTGTTTATATGCTGGCATTTGGATGGCAGAACACTCGGCGTGACTCAGCACCCGGGCTTCAGTGAGACCAGCGCTAAGCAGGACCCCGATGGGCTCGGGACTTACCCGTGGGAACAGGCCAGCCCTCGCGCGGGGACACCCCAGGGCTGCGGTTTGCAGCCCGCTCTCCTCCAACCCTCCTCTACCAAGACACATCTGGAAAGGCCGTGAGGCACCTCCAGGGAGTGCCTGTTGCCATCCCAGGATGGCACCCAGGGGAGCGAGGGCTGGTCCATGCTTTTTCTTGTACCTGCCTCACTGCGCAGGCTGCAGAGGGGCGCCCGGCTCCGAGCTGGCAAGGCGCGCTCAGACAGCTGGCGGGCACGCTGCCCCGCTCCTGCTGCTGACCAGTTGTAAAGTCGTTCCTCAGGATGAAGTCCCAAAAGCCTCACGCCACTGTCTGGGTACCTGCGGGGTGCCGGGAGGTTTCCGTCCTCCCGGGGAATCTTAAGGTCTGTAACCACACTGGAAACTTTAGCTGAAGGCTGGAAGCTCTGAGCCACGACTTGCACAGTCAGACCCAGGGCTAAAGGCCACCCCGGTATTAGTAAGAAAAGCTGAACCACGTGAACACCTCGAAGACCCACACACGGCTCTGTATGACAGAACAGTCCTCACCGGCTAACCACCACCTCTTCTGCAGGTTTACATCCCACTCCTCCATTCTCGTTTCTTTAAAGTGATATAAAACACAAATGAGCTGTCCAGACTGAATTAACGCATAGAAGATGTTTTCCTTTTAGATGAAGGTTAACCACATTAAAATAATCAGAAGGTCATCACAAGCTCCAGCGACAGCCCCGGGAAGCTTGCGGTAAGCCAGGACCAGCTCCCTGCCAGCCCCCACGAGGACTTACAGCCCTACCACCAGCCCAGAACGGTGCAGCACCCAGACCCGTTCCCTGCCCCTTTTCCACGACGATTTGCTATCCAGTTTTTTTGCTCCCCAGTTTTTCTAAACTGCAGCGTGCCAGCCTTTCTAGCTCCAAAGTTCTGCCCTGAAGGCAAACACGCTGCCAGCTGCGGCAAGTTCTGACAGATATTCTCTGGGAAGAGGGGGAGAGGAGACAGGGAAGGGGCTGAAGGTCTGAAAATTCCAGGTTATACATTCAGTTCAAGTTCAGCCATCCTTCATCCATTGTTAAATCGCAGACCACATACTGAGAGTTAAAGACTTATATAGGACTCCAGGGACTAATCGAGGAATGATTTCAGCTTCTAACTGTGCTCTAACCAGGCACTTAGGATGCAAAGCACAAGTTTGCGATACTATTGTACTCTGCATCAAAATGACTTTTTGATACGTTTCTGCAAATAACTAATAAGGAAAAAAAACATCGCCCTGGCATTTAACATCATTCTTCCCCTCCGTCCCCATCCTTATATTCACATTTGTGACAAACAGCTCCTGTCTTCAATTAGGTCTACTTGATGTATGCATGAAGCCCCCCAAATATGAAAGAGCTTTTATGCAACACCAGATTATCTAATGGGCACATATTTTGCAAAAGAGCACTTTTAGAATACCTAGTCACAGAGAAGAAAAAAAGCATTCACCAAGTGAGAAAGGAAAAAAAAAAAAAACACATAAAAGCAGCAGAAAAGAAACTGAATGCATTTTTATATTAAGTAATCAAGTGCTGTCACACACTGCAAACACAAAGCATTGTAAGTTTAAGTGGGCACACACTAAGGGCCTTACCCTGGGACACACTTTTTCAGCAATACAGAAAGCACTCCCTTATCAACGCACCACAGTAAGGAACAGGATCTCTGCCTATTTAAAAAATAAATAAAAATAAAAAAATAAAAAAAAGAGAGAGAAATAACTTCTCTTGACAGCCTGACAGCTGACATTCTTAACTGAAAAAGCTATGTGCCAGGAATTATCAGGCCTGGCTTTTCTCTCCCTGATAGATGACAGAGCAAAAAAACAACAACGGCCACACACATCTCATAAATCACAACTTTTATTGAATGCCTCGCCACATAATAGCAACAGTCAAACTGAATAAAGACGCTTTTCAGTGCTCATCTGTAAAATACTGGGGGAGAATAGGGATCATTTCCAGCACCAGCGGCACACCCCAGACACAACAGGTATTAATATCAGTGTTGCCGTTTTTCTTATGCAGCTACCTGAAGAGTTTGGAGGCTTCTTAATCTTCTATTGGTGGTGGTTTGGTGGTTTTTTCTCCAAAAAGCACAAAAGAAGGTAGTGAAGAAAAACAGAAATTAAGCGCACGTGGGACAGAAGTAGAAAGACAGACCAAAAACTCTGGCAGGCAAACAGACGAAGTCCTGTTACTGACAGCTACGTCTGCCCTGAGGAGCAAAACCTGGCCTCCAGCACGCACCAAGCCCCAAAGGCACAACCACGTGCTGCCGAACGCAACGCCATGCCCAAGCTTTTCTCTCTGGAAGCAGCAGGAACCTGCCTCCAGACGTTTTAGGGACTAAAAAGACAGGTGAACGGAGAATATGTGCATGCTAGATCAGGAGAAAGCAAAGGTGGCAGCCCCAATCAAGAAAAATTAGCATGATCTCCCAAGTCAATTAACTCGAAGGGAACCTGAAACGACAGGGAAATGACGCTGATACGGCTGCAGATGTGTGCAAGGTGGGCCGGGAAAGGGGAGGGGGAAGCAAGGGGCCATTTCCCAAGAGAGCCTTGTATCTGACAGGTCCTGATGGAAGAACGCAGCCCCCCTCTGGCACCCCAGCCCTACAAAATCCTTCTGGCGTTATCTGCCAGGGGCTCTCCGAGCCACAAAGCTCTCCAGGACAAGGGCTGTACCTCAAAGCACTGCAGGCAGCACACCACCCCGTTCTAAATGGGGATTTCTGGGTGCTCTGGAATACAAAAAGCTTTACAACGGCCCTTTTTAGACAGATACGGGCTAGAGCAGGTTAAATTTCTTGCTGGCAAAGCCCCTGGGCTTGGTGAGTTTTGGGGGTTTTGCTGTCATCTTTTTTTCCAAGAAAAAAATGCCACTCCTTGTGAGAAGTTTTGAGGGAAAGTAAGAAAAATCTCAGTGTTGTGAAAGGGAAAGAAGGGAAGAGGATGATCAACTTCTGCAAACAGCTGCAGCTTAGATGCACTGCAGCCTCCTCCTCGGCCTTGGGACTCCGTTGTGGCTGCGAGCCCGCACCTCGCCCAGCGCCCTCTGAGGGGGGACAGCTCACCAGGCACGATGAAAGGAGACAGGTAAAGCCAGCTCCTCTTCAAAAGCAAAGGACATTAGTTACAGTAGCCCTTTACGACGCACACAAAATAGTTTCAGGTTTAAAGATATATCAGTCTTTACTATTATTATTATGTTTTATTATCGGCTATAAAACGGCCATTTCTGGAGCAGTTTAGTTGTGCTGAAAATAGTCTGATCCTTAAAAGCTTCCACGTTTCCTGGTGGAAGCACTTTATCAGAGACCACAGAGACCACCCGCTGCCCGCACACCGCTCCTTCTGGGGGCACCCAGCGCAAGCCCGGTGAACGCATCGCCTGCCCGCCAGCACCGCACGGCCCCGGTGGCACCAGCACGCTCCGATCGTCCTGGGCATTCCTCAGATGTTGTAACATCCCTGGCAGCACCAGTACCGACTTCGCTTGCTTTTCAGCGGTCATTCCAGACGCTGCCAGGAGCCGTGCCACTAGCGGGGTGCTAGCTCCATGACTTCTGGGGCTCCTAGAGCCCCACACGTAGGGCATGGAAACACTTCACACCCACTTAATAAACACCGCGCTGTGCCTTCATGGCAAGGGCGCTGAGCTTTGCGACCGGCTGAGCCAAAGCACTGGGGTTTGTTGAGTCGCCTCAGATTACACAAATTCCACCATCACTGACTGGTTCCATTAGGCTAATAACAACAATAATAATAGTGATAATTTCTACTTTTATCTGAATTAGTGAAATATTTCATTTGAATAGTTTAGAGGCACTTTTTTATTTCAAGAAAAGCCTAAAAACACATTTTCATCTCCCTTATAATAGAAAATTTCTAATATAATCTTTCCAGCACATAAACCAAAGAAGGCAGAGAGGCATTTGTATATTAAATCAATTATCAGAACTTCCCTTCCCTTCAACCCAAGCTAATTAAAATTTCATGTGATCCATACCAATAATAGTACGGAGGATCACAGCTGGTGTTTTCAAAGTCAAGTAACAACATACAAATACAAGGGGATCTTGGTCTGCAAGTACTGCTACAAGACAGAAATAGACACCCAGCTCTTGAAATTCCAGTCAGTGCAAGTTTGACACCTACCTCCCCTGCAACCTTAAACTCGAGCATTATTGCGGGGGTCCTGCCCCCACCGGACCGGAGCCCACGGTTCCCAGGAGCCGCTGAGGAGCCAGGGCCAGGCTCGGGCCAGCACCCGCGGCTCCAGGACCCTGCGCTCCTCGCTTTCCGGTCCCATCCCCTAACTGGTGCTCGTACGCACAGGAACAAACCATTTCCCACTAAGCGAAAGCCAGACGAGCCTGCTCAAGGCTCTGTGGAACCAGAGGCAGCTCCAGCAGGGGACCCCCGAGGTTTACCCGTCTTCTCCTCCCCAGTGGCCGCCCCGCGGAGGCGCACGCCTTTGACACTGCGAGGGGCTGGCACGCTTCCACAAGCTGCCCAGAGCATCCTCACCTGGGACTCTGCCCCAGTTCTGTCTTCTTCAAACCACGGGCCCTGTCCTCAAATGTTATGAAGTGCAAAGCCCCCTCCTGTGCCTGTTTCCAATATTATCTTCTTTGAGAAAACAGACTGAGCATATGTTCTTGAGGCTTCTGCCCACACAGTGGGCGGGTGTTACGACAAACATCTATGCGAGATGGGTACCAAATGTGTCTGAATCTGCAAAGGTGGGGAGCTTCTGGTTGCTTTTTCGTTTTGTTACGTTCAGGATTAATAGAATTGGGTCACTACCAAAGTTCATGAAACAACTTCCAGGCTAAATGCGAGCCCACATTCCCAAGCAGGCTCATTTTCCCTGCATCGCTCCTGAACTTCCAGAAGGGCATGGCTCTTGGTGCCGTGTTCCAGCACCCTGCCCGGTCACCGCAGTGCTGCTACACGCGCGGTAACCACGCGGCACCCAGCATTAGCTGCACCTCTACTGCCAACAGCGACCATTCACACGAGTTAGGCGCTATGCTGGAAGATTTGCAGGGAGAGATGCAGTCAGAAGTGCTTTTATTTCTTTCGGAAAAGTGTAAGAAGGCAAAGGGAGGGGGTGGGGATTTTGTTTCCAATATCCATCTGCTCCTGCTGCCGTTCTGCATGTAAAATCACACTTCTGAATTTGTGACATCCTGCCTGGTTGCTGTGGAAATAGTTATGCCGTCACAAGCAAAGGGCAGTTGCTTCGGTTTGGGAACGAGCAGCAACAAAGATAATGTGTTCACTTAAGTGATGTTCTTAAACAACCAACCAACCAACCAGCCTAGATACGAGGAAAAAATGAGAGAGAATATGCAGATCAGAGCAGATTTGCCTCTAAAACAAACACTAAGTTTCCCAGAAAGACATTAGCATTTCTTTAATTTCCAGTGTCTTTCCCTTTGTTCCATTAAAAACTACAAAATCTACGATTAATGAAAATTCAGAAATGTTTCTGTTCCCTAAGCGTGCAGCCATAAACATCACCACGCATTGTATTATTTCTAATCAGCTTCACGTGAAGGAGACATACATTTGTCTGAAGTGCTGCATCATTCCTTCCATGTAAGAGCCCCATTACCAGACTGTACTTATTTGCAAGTCAAATCATGATGCCACTATTCAAACACATTTTCAAGCCCCCAAAAAAACAAGCCAGTAGTTTAGGCTACCCAGAGCTAACTCGATCTGACAGCCATAGCACTGATGCCTGCCAGTGCTGATTGACTGGGTGGATATATTTAGGCACAGGAGAAGAGAAAGGGGGAAGGGAGCAGTCGAGTTACTGAATTCAAGTATACTGCTAGTAGTAACCAAAAATAACAAGCCCTGATTCAGCTCCATCGCTCAGAACGGATTCAGCTCCATCGAGTATCCGGCTAATGCAGAATTTACTACCACAAGGGCAACGCCAAAAAAGACAGAACATATTCCGAAAAGCTATTAGGGAATCTGCATCCTGTGCTTGAAAATATATACAATGAAATGGCCATTTCACTCCCGCATACATCTCCTAAAATTTCCTAAATAAAGAAGGAAGTGTGAAATTGGAATGCCAGAAGTTGTTTTTTTTTTATAGCAGGTGATATAAAATATTATATATGGAGGTGTACGTATCACATACCTACTACGTAGTGAGATGGCCCTCTCTCTCAACTCCAGCCCTGGTTCACACCACTTTCTCTGAGATGGAAGTGCCACTAGCTGAGGGAAAAGACCCTCTCCAGGATGCAAGCACAGTATGAGAAGTGTATTTGAAGAGCTGGAATCAAACTTTTCTGCCCCCCTTTTAAGGGCTCAGCTAAACCTTGGAAAGTGAACCGTATTTACACGTGTAAGCTAAAGCCACAAAGTATTCCTGATACATCTCCAGTTCAAAAAAGGGAAGAGCAGGCTGCGTGGGTTGGGTTTTCTTTAACCGAACGCTACAGGCACCCAAACAGCCACACGAAGCTCGTCTCAGGGCTGCCCTGGGTGCGCTCTGGGCTCCTTTGCACCAACAACGCAGCACCCAAGGAAGCGGGCAAACCTAAAACCAGCCCAGAACCCCCCAAAGATGATGCGCAACGTGTGCGGCAACCACGGCAAGGAGGCGTTCGTTAGGCACCGTCCTTCCAGGCTCGGTGCCGGGACTGAGCAGCCCAGGCACAGCACACATGTGCAGAGCAGCCTGTCGGGCTCTGAAGGGTTTGCATTTGCTGCCGATGTCTGAAAGCAGACCGAAAGCTGTAAGGGACAGGCAGGAAGCTGAAAGGCTTTCCGGAGCTGGGAGATGATTTGCCTACCTGCCCCGCACATCGGGGAGGGCCACAGGAGCTGAAGGCAGCACATGCTGGGTTCCCCTGCAGTGCCCTACCGACAGCTCAGCACAGCTCCGCTGGAATGAGAGACTGACCAGGGAGATATAAAACGGGCGCCTTCTCTATTTAATACAGAAAGCATGGATTTTTCAATAATCAGGCCCCTCCAACAAATACAGGCCAGTTTGTTATGAATATTTTCAAAAACAGTGATGCAGCCTTAAAATTTTAAGGTTTTGTTTAAGAAAAAAGAACCTTTAAATGTAAGCGGAATCAGGCAGCAGAACCTTAATTTATCAATTAGACGCCATCTGTGGATTGTGTTCCTTGAAATAATTGTTGAATTTGACAATGCACTGCTGCTTTACAAAGTTTCTGCCAGCCTTGCTACCATTTAATTAAATTTCTGCACTTAACTTTGATTGCACTGAAAGCACTGCTGGTTTCTGCCGATTGAGTCCCTTAGCCACCTGCTGTGTTAGAACTAACCATGTTTCCACAGTTATATCAAAAATTATGTTCTTTATTTTTAGTCTTTGTCTTTTTCTCAGTCTTCACCAAAAAAAAAAATAATAAAAAAAAACAATGATTCAGCATGCTAACACCGTAACAACCAGTATGTAAAGAAGCAGAAATTTGTATGCCTCCCAGCAAAAGCCAGATTCTTCCTCTTTGTTTTCCTCTACGAAACAAGTGTCAGGACATGATGGCTTCATGCGCTGTGATTTGCTTAAACAAAATGAGCTTCCTGTGCCTCCTCATTATATTTGTATCTAGAGATAAAGGCAAACATACCAGTAATTTACATACATAAATATTGCGCACACAAATAAAAATCAAGTTGTCATTCTCCCCCTAACTCATAGCGCGGTTTGGCAAACAGAACTTCAGCAGCGCCCAATTAGCAGGAGGAGTCCTACAAAGTCCTACAGGCCTACCAACGGCACCGAGCACCCGGCTCGCCGCGGCGTGCACCCACCGGGCAGCCCCCACGGGCTCCGCTCATCGCACAACGCTCGTTTCTCGAGCTGGGCTTGAGCACTGCGATGAACCTGGTGGGAGCGTACTCCACTGGTGGGGGTTCACTCAGGTGGAGAAAGAACTGTAGGAAACGAGCGGCACGCCTGCCCCTTTTCTCGAGCTGTGATGACTGCTGCGTCAGTCTCCCCCTCGCCCTTCTCATTTCTTATTTATCAACCGCAACGCAAGAATCAGGGCAGGTGGGAACTCGGGTTCTCCTCCCACCCTTTGACTGTTAAAATGGGAAGAGCACCTCCTCAACTCAGATGAAGGAGTTCATGCTAAATTAACGCATGCTAGACATTTTTACATCCTTCGTTGTAAACGCTGTGGAAGTACAAAGATATATTTCACCTACTAGTGTTAAAAAAAATGTAATGACAGCAGAAATCCAAAGCTGGTGAGAATAACGCAGCGCTCACATAGGGTCTGGAATTTAGGGCAGCATAGAGGCACGCCAAGAGAGGTCACAAAAATGAGCTGAAGTCTGCTTCTGGGCTTTGCTTAGGCCAAGGAGAGCCAGTCATTTAGATATTTAAATTATTTTAATAATCTTTCATAGAAGGTCATGAAATATTTATTAGCAACCTGTGGGGCTGACTAGCAATGCTCCAAGAAAAATACAGATTTAGGCAATTTCATAAAGTATGTATTCTACAACCAGAGAGGCTGGAATAACTCTTTAAGCCAAGCCATAGGTTTTATGATGCATTTTATAGAAAATTACAATCGCATAATTAAGCCTCAGCAGCAACCCTCCAGCTGCTCCTTGATTAAGACCCCGCAGCTCCGGCCGCAGGGAGCTCGGGGGGACGGAGGGACAGAGGACGGCCCTGCGGAGGGGTCCCCGCTGCTGCTGCGGGGCAAGAAGGGAGCCACCGGGAGCGAACCACCAGGAGCAGGCAGAGCTGTGTGTTCCACACGGCCGGGAACACCCGGGGTCTCCCCTGCCTATGGAACGATACGAACCCTCCTACTCTCCCCTGCCTATGGAACGATACGAACCCTCCTACTCCACCTTCCAGTATCCAAGGCGGTGTTTTGTTTTGTTGTTTTTTTTGTTTTGTTTTGTGTTTTTAAAAGCAATCTCAGCAGGGTCCCAGGGAAAGCCTCATTTCCATAACCACAACCTGAGCTCGTTTGTCATTTTTAACAGTGTGCTGTGTCGAAAGTCAGCGTGAGACCAAAGCACTGAAGATAAAGGGATACAAAACAATACAGGGCTGAGCCGCAGCAGCAGCAGCACGAGCGGGCGGCATTTCAGAGGAACGTGAAGATTCCTTCCTTCAGTTGTGTCCGCACAGCGCCCCCGGGCAGGTGGCTTCCACTGCCCCAGCACCAGGTCTTGCAGAGGTACTAGGGCTCATTCCATTGCGTGGAAGTATCAGAAAGGAAAGGACACACTTTTCTTGGTCTGCTGTTCTGCCCTAAATTAACTTTTAATACGGAACAGAATGTCACATTTGCTTCTCCCCGTAATCTAAAAATTTCTCCTTATGCAGCAGCAATAAGAAGGGCTTTTAAAAATTAAATAGAGCTAAAAACCACGCACGGGTATATTTCATGGCTATAAAAAAGCATTTTAAATGTAGAGTTAAAAAGGTGTTTCAAGTGTTGTCATCAAAGTAAGGAGAAAATTGAAGGAAAAGAGGATTAAAAAAACTGCACATTTCCTTCAAAATCAACCTTCTGAGTCAGAGCACACAACGCTTTTTGCTGCTGCGAGGATCCTGTGTTTACCTCCGGCCAGCGCTGCATCCCGTTTGTTTGTTGAGGCTAACATGGCAATTATCAGGCAGGCTCTGCCCCGCGGCGCTCTGCTGCGATACTTGCCCGCTCTCCCACTCTCGGGGCCGGCATTCCTTCCTCAAAGCAAGCGCGCAGATCTGGTCAAGGCCTTTAGATGCTAACAGCAAACACGACACAGATGCAAAACCAAAGCCCTAAAATACCCTGGGAAGCTCAGTGCAGTCATCGGGCAGAGCCTCGCCACACCATCAGCGCCTCCCAAGCCACGCCGGGGCGCAGGGGACATCACCGCAGCGCTGGCACCGAACCTGCTGCTCACAGGACAGCAGAAAAGCTGCTCCTCGTGTGGGCAGCAGCACCAGCCTCTTCCCTCGCCAGCACTCGTTTACTAAATGAATGCTTTATTATTAGTTAACAACAGTATTTTTAACTGCTCCAGAGCTGCCGAGGAGGGGAGCGCTCGAGGTCCCGACGCGGCCGCTCTCTGCAGCCCTCGCCACAATGGTCAGAATTTAATCCAGCATCTCTTTGCAGGCCAGGTTTATTTTTATGTCTGTTTCCTAACAGCACAAATTAAGGGCGTTTGAAAACACGGAGTATTTGCTGTTACTAAAGTTAGAACACAGCCCTGTAAAAGCCACCAAGAGTGCCTGGAAAGGATGCCGTGGGCAGCACCCAGAGCCACTTTCGGAGTGTTTGGAGGCTTGCTCTGTCCCAGCATGAGGTCCCTTTCGGTCATTAAGCCACACTGCAGCTACAAAGCACATGAAGAGCAGCAACCAGGAGATCCCGCCAGCTCTGGAAGGGAAAGCTCAAATTCAAGGATGAATCTGGGAAATTTTTTTTCAGAGGAAGCTTCACAAACATCTGTATCTAATGCAAGCACGGGGCTCGTACCTGAGCTGGCTCTTCTGGGCAGGTCTCGGCTTCACGAGCCCCACAAACCTTCCAGCAGGAGTGAGACTGCACAGAGCAAACGCCTGGGAAGGTGAAGAACTACAGCAAAGCAGAAAAGCTTTCTGCTTTTTCTGGTAGTGCACTAACCTGGGCAGGTTCCCCAGCATGCATTCGGTTTTTGTGCACACTGGCCTACATTAAGACGGGGTTGCATGCACGCAGTTACTGCAAAACCGAAAAAAATCTTCCAAGTTTAGATAGGACTCCACTACCTCCCAGCTAGTAGCTTACTATCCTCCCCGTCCTCATCTTCCCACTAACATTCTTCCTCCAAATCTTGATTTTGCTTATATAAAATAAAAAAGGCCACAAAAGACTCATCAGCATGATCCAGTATGCAGAAACTTGTGTATTTTCAACAAAGCAAACCTCTGGGTTCTGATGACAAACCTTCACAGCTGGCTACGGCAGGCGCTGGCTGCCATGCAGCGGAGTGCTGGAGATGTCGCAGTGGTTGCTGAAGGGTAAAACATCAAATGACACATCACACTGCTGCTCAGTGCCCCATGGTGCTTCTTCCTTTGTTTTATTATTTTCATTTAGTGAACCACAAAGTTTATTTTCCTAAGTTTCTGCAACAACTCTTAAAGTGATACCCTTCAGCTCACCATTTTTTCATCAAAATCCCCCAAGCATCTCAGATCTTTACCACCAGACCTCAAACCAAGATTCCAGTTGTAAATCAAGCAAAGGAAGTGCCAAGCTACCTCTCAGCTTAAACCAAAAGGGTAACAACAAAAACATCCTGGGTTGGTTGCCTGAAGCAAACAGAACATCCATGTCAGAGTCGTAAAGCACTAGGAACATATGTAAATGAACATATTCTACCACGAGAACCCTCCTTCCCTTAAGTAAAGTGCAACTGAGCAGTGCCGAGATGCAAATTACCCAGCAGAGAGTTTAGGGACATGAAGGAAACATAAGGACTTGGCGTCTGGATGCACTCTGATTTGAGTACTTGCAAACTAAAACAACTCAAGAATTTAAACGAAGAAGCCTTTATTTAAAAACAACCCCCAAAAAAAGCCACCAGCGTTCTATTTGGTTAGTAGCAAGGATGATGCAATTGCAAGGAGGAGCCAGGATGCCCTCAGGCCCCGAATTCTGCTGTAACTACAGAGAAGGCAGAGTGGCGACAGCCGAACTGCTCCGGCCGTTCCTGGAGCACTGCGTGGACCACGTCCAGCAGCCACGCGGCCGGAACGCAGCGCTACGGCGGGCTGAAGGTGTGCTGCAATGGGAAACTGCAATGGGAAAAGCTTGGCCAGGCTTTTTGAACAGAAAAGCTCCAGCAGACAGCAGCAATCTGCCCCTGCGAGCCCACACAACGCAGCCCAGCACCACGAGGGTGCTCAGAGCTCAGACATGCTAATGTGATTCCAAATGCTTCCACTACCAGTTAATTGATTAAACGGAGAATTAGCTCTGGTTTCAATAGGTTCCTTAGCCCAGACTTGTACGTTAGGAAGCAGTTACCAAACTACCGTGGAGGGGTGGATTAAGAACAGGAGAGATTGCGATGAACTCTCTGCTGCCTGTGAGAGAAATCAGATCAAGTTTGCAGCAGGCAGCCTGTCCACGAAAATGGCGAACTGGGAACACTTCCTGCCTTAAATATAATGGTAACCATCATTTCTGACCTACACTGAAATGAATTTGCAAATGACTAGTAACATACAAAACGGGAAGATAGGGCCTCAACTGACTGCTGATCTTCACTAAATAATTACATTTACATATAAATGTAAACATACATACAAATTTATATCAATAAAAAGCTTTTAACTGTAAAGCCCTGTCATCCCTTTTAAAAAATGAAGTCAAATTCCTAGTTAAAGCAAAGCCTGAATACTGCAGTGTATTTAATACAAACAGTGCAAAGTGACTTCAGCACACAATATCACTCACTGGAAATTAACACATGCTTTTTCCTCTCCTTTATGAATCATTTGTATATTGAGACATCCAATCCAGCTAAATCAGCTAACGCACAGATCTAATTAAACAACCTGGAAACAGACTGAACTGTGCAACACATCAAGGGTGGGTTTTTCTGTTTGTTTGTTTTAAAAAGAGATCTGGCCTGAAATTTCATCAGTCCAACACACGCCAGAATTAGTCCCTGCCTTTGTGTTGGGTGGAAACCGAACCTACAAATCATCCGACGGAACTCATGCTCGAGATGAACAAAATGCAGCTGCCTTCGCCTGCTAAATAACATTCTCTGCTTTCCACTATCAGGAGACAAACTGCAGGTGTAGTGCTCTTCAAGGCCAGACACTACGACCTAAAATAGAAATACAAGTGGATAACTGAAAAAGTTACGTGCCTGTTTGCCTCAGCCAGGTGTGAAGATCTGGGAGCCCCTCGGATGGCGACGGGAGCACAGCACGAGACCGGGGCTGTGAAACATCAGAGCTGGAGCTCTGCTTCCCTGCTCCTCTGCCCTGCCAGGTGTCACAGCACTGCAGCAAGCAGAGACCTTTTGCCTGTGTGCTCCCATGTCCTTGGGCCTTGCCTCTGGCAGCACTTACACAGCGCTAAATCAAGCTCCCTTCATACTCGTCTCCCCTTAGAAGAACAGGATTGTGGGGTTTTTTTTGACCTTAACTGCCCAAACTGCCCAACTTCAAGGACCACTCGATCCCTCACCAATAAATGCTCCAGAGGAATTTCGGCTGTGACTTGGAGCGAGGGCAGCAGGAACGAAGGTGCAGCCTGACCAGCAGCTGCTCTCCGGGAGCAGGGCTAGCCCTGGCAGAGCAGATGCTGGCAGGGGCTGGGGAGGACACCGAGATGGGAAGAGGGGTACAGGAGCCCCATGCTTCTGCAGCAACCATCAACAGCTGATGGGAAAGGTAATTGAAAAGATGACCTAGTGGTGCCAGGCTTTGCACGTGCATCCTCCCTTGGGCGTTTGTGCAGGTTTCTTTGTGGGCAGCTCCCCGAGTCATTCAAACCAGGCCACGTTGCTGGTGGGGCAAAGGGAGGTGCAGAGACCGGAGCCCACGTCCTGCTCTTGCCCACTCTGCAGGGTGCATCACCAAGCGCTGTTGGCTTCTCAGCACCTCCGCACTGCTCCCCTCGTACCAACCCAGAGCCTCCTCTGCCTCGCTTCGTGGAGGTGCTCTTGGGCTCCCCAAGAGCGGTGGGTACGCCTGGAAGTCTCAGCAGCTGCCCCCAGAGCTCAGAGGCACTGCGGGCTCTGTAACTTCACTCATCCCACCAAGACCTGTCTTACTATCTTACAACCACCCGATTCGGCTCCAGCAAGGACACGTGAGAGAAAATTCACAGACCTGCTGTAGATGTGCAAGTCAGGGCCAACAAGGACTCGAGTAAAAGGCAAGGCACTGGGACACTTTTGCTTCAAAGTATTAACTACTGAGTAATAAATGTATTTGTCACAGCATCAATTTCTTCTGAAAGACTGGAAATAAACATGAAATAAATGCTTCTTCCATAGCTACGTGCAGGCTATGCCCACCTTCCCTGTGTCTGGGCCCGAACCACCCACCAGTAGCAGGTGAGGTTCAGCAGCAGCTTGTGCCAGCCAGAGACCAACAGGATGCAAAGCCCCCCAGCCGGACCCCTCCATCCTGCCACTGCACTGGGGTTCTGATCGGGGAAAAAATGAATGGTTTTATGGCCACTCTTTCTCAGCTAGATACTTTTGATCCATCTGTTCTTGGTGGGCTTTGCACAAAAGCTTATGCTGATGGCCATTAAGGTCAGGCACACTTTAACACCATACATCACAATTTTAGAACATGTTGATGCTGATCTGAAAGAACATTTTACACTTGCACCCTAATCATCGTTACAGCTTCTGACAGGTTTTAAATACAATAGTATTAACTGCAATTAATTCATTTGAAATTAATGTGGATATTGCAAGCACTTCAGCAAGATCTCCACTGCAATTCACCATTCATTACCGCACCATTATTTTTTAAGTGTTATCCATAAAGCAGGCTGCCAGTGCATTTGCATTTAGGTGACAGAAATAGGAACGTAGAGGAGCAATAAATTAGCAGAAAAATTAAGCAGAAGGAGGCTGGAGAATTACCACAGCCCAGGGTCTGAGGTTTTAAGTCCCGATGACTTCAGGACCCGCAGCACCGCCGAGCTGCGCGCCCCATCCCTCCACACGCGTGGATCCCAGGCCCCGACACGCTCACACCACTGCCTCAGTGCGCCGCGTCCCGCACGGCACTCGCTCCAGCTGGCTGGAAGATCAGCCATTAGCACACAGAAAACAAACAGTTGTTTTTTATCCAACACAGACATTAAAAGAAGGCGGCGCATCCAGAAGGTAAGGCAGGAATGAAACGTATTAGACCATTAAATATGGCGCATAGCAGCATTCCTCCTTGGGCTAAAAAGAAAAAAAAAAAGACTTGGATGCAGTTAACAGCCATTTCTAGAGCATTAATGACCTCAGGTGAAAACAAACTGGTCATTAAAAACACATTTTAAGAGGATTAGCTATCATCAGAACATACAAGTTACTTAAACTGAAGCTGCTCCATATGGTTAATTTATAATTTCCAAGGTATTAATCAGTGAGCAAGTTCTGATGGTTCCGAGGTAAAACGCAGAAGGCGAGATGCACGCGGCCTCCTCGGAGCAGCCCTAACTGGAAGCAGCGGTGGCAGAAGAGTTTCGTTTTTCATTTCGCTGCCTAAACTGAAAACAAAACAGAACCAAAAAAACAGGAGGATAAATTTGCTTGTGATTAAACAAACATGTTTTCAGTTTGTTGGCAAATTTTAAAAAAAGAATTTCATTTTGAGTCAATCCACATCATCTTGTTTTAACTCTAAATGGAAAAATACTGCGTTTCTTTCAGGTTATTTAACCCCTTTTCAGCCTTTTGTCTGCTAGGCCCACTTGTAAATAAGGAAGACGCATAAGAAAAAAACTGGAGGTTTGCTTTCAAAAAGAAGTCAGCGTTGTGGCTGTGATTTGTGCCTGCCCGGCTACCGACCTCCCCAGATCCACCGTCTTTGTGCACAGTCTGAAATGCCCCAGCCGATGGGCCTGAAGGGAACGACGTGCTGAACCAGCCGTGGAAAACGTGAGTGGGCAGCGCCCGGCGTCGGGCCTGGCTGGGACGCAGGCAGGCCAGAGGAGATCGGTCCTGAGCCGGGGCTAAGAGCTGCAGTCCAGCCCCTGTCACCTCTTCATATCCAGAGGTAGGATAGGTGGCACATCTAGATGCCCACAGTACAGAAAGCCCTGAGGGGCTACTGTAGTAGAACACCTTACAGCAGGCTCGCCGCACTAATATTGACCTGACACGTGCCCGGAGCCTCTCCACAACAGTGAGAAGAGGCACATGTCTCCTCACCAGGAGGAGGGGAACAGACATGAAAAGTAAATCATGGCAGATTTTTGTTCACTGCGAGACCAAAGCCATTTAAATAACAAATACATCGCTAAATACGTACTCCCCAGAACCTAAAGTCATTAAAAACAAGTGTTGTTCTTATCACGGAAGCCTTTAGGGAGATTTTAGAAGTACACTTCTTCCTCATAAAATAACTGCACCACACCGTAAAACTTTATTAATATGATTGTACAGGGCTCTGCAGAGAGCCAACAACAGGTTTGAGACTTAAATTTCATCCACAAAACAGCAGCATTATCAAATACACTTAAATTCTCTACAGCTGAATCTTTACTGTTTTGTTAACTCTAGGTCTAAGAAATACATTATCTTCACTGAATTTCCTCATCTCCACCTACCCACATCGCACCGTACACGTACAGGGCACAAATAAGACAGCTGTCAAGGGGTCCAAAGGCAACCTCAGCAATTCAAAGGAGACCCCCAAAAAGTTTCTGAGATTAACTTCTCAAATTAAAGCAATCCTGCTCTGGAATCCAAGGCAAGGATCTTCCCTGGCAATCAGCATCTCCCCTGCATCTTCAGCACTGGAGACAGGGCTGAAGGAGGCGAGGCCGAGGTGAATCCTGCCCCAGCACAAACCAAAGCAAAGCTGGATGGTTCTAGACCCATCTTTTATTCCAGCCCACTCAACCTCTTAGTTTGCTTTCATCTTTTTGTCAAAAAAGTACAAAAACCAACCGTTTCCAAAAATGCAGAAAGGCTGAAATCCAAACCCAAATTCAGCTTAAATCTCTGCTTTATTAAGGCCTGAATTATGCAATTATTTGGGAAAAAGAGGGGCTAATCTCTTTCCAAGGTTCTTTCAAGTTTTCCATACAAACACAAGACGAATGATTTACATGTGCCAGATGTATCCTGTGTATTCAACTGGGAAGGTAAATACCACTTTTTAAACCACACACATGCAAAAAACAACCACCACCACCACCACAACCCAGAAGACAAATCGCTGCCTCAGAGTGCCTGTTTCTGCAGCTAAATGGGAGTACAGGATGTCCATGTCCCAAGAAGGTGTTGTGCCAACATCCCTTACAGCTACATCAAATATAATTTTCAAACCAATTAGCTCAAAAAGCATCAACACCAAAGCAATGCCTTCCACATTCTAATTACTAGGCCATCCTATTCAATTCTTAATGAGAGAAGAGACAAAGGCAGTATATGTATTAGGGTCTACTTCAAGAATTCTTTTTCTTTTAGCAAACAGATCCTCTTTTGTTCTGGTTAAACACCAATTACTCCGTTCTCTCTAACATGCAAATCAGCTGAAAATAGGGCATGATGTATCTCGATCCTGCACCACTACAAGTTTGAATGAAGGGGGAAAATAAAGCAACCCTCTAGGGGTTTTCAATTCCAAGTACTTTGTACTCTGATAAAGCTCTTTTCAAAGAGCTTTTTGTATTATCTACGGCAGCTCCCATAAGCAGCGATTTTGCCATTATGCCAAAAGAAATAGCACATTTAAGGTGTACAATATAAGCAAGGGAAGTAAAAGTAGCCAACAAAGCTGTTTACATGTAGCTTTTAGTTGTTACGTCCCCGCTGCAAACAGCACAACTCAGAGGCACGATGAGTATTGCTACACCTAGGGAGCCAGTTATCGCGGTAAGGCGAGCGCGGCGGGTGGGAACGCAGACATCCCGCACGTCCGGACAGCCCGAGCACCGCTGAGGACGGACAACTCGAGCACCACAGACGATATCGCAGGACCAGCCCTGACGAGAGGCGGCCTCCTCGGTCAGGCCGAAGGCTCGGCCCCGTCCTCGGCTCCTGCACACACACCGCTGGGCCCTGCTGGCACCACCCGCTCCACTCTCTTTCTGCCAGACACGTTTTAAGGTAAGCCTCTGCAGTTTTGGAGTCGGCTCATTTACCACACCCGTTGGCTTCAGCAGTTTCAAGTGAAGTGCTGATACCTCGGAGTCCCTCTGGCAGCGCCTGGCAGGCAGCCGCTGCTCCTGAGCTGTCACCTCCACACCCAGCAGCCATGCCCAAAGGGTCAGCCTGAGGATTTACTCTGCAATCCAAACCCGTAGCTGTTTTCACACCTTCGGTCACTGCTCTACTCGTTTCTAACTGATAGCTTTTATGTGCTGCTCTCTCCTTGTAAACGCCCCAAGCAGTCTCCGTGACCTTCAGGACTGTTACTTACAGACACATGCATTTCTGTACGGAAAGACGTTTTACAAATGGAAGTGATCTCTGTAAAACAACCCCAGTCCTAACTCTGCAGCTGAGTTCAGGAGGCTGAATTGTGCCAGACAGCATCCCTGCACTGACCAGGTGTGTAAAAGGGTTCAAATTTCTTCCCCCACAGAACTTTTTGATCTCCTTTTAGGGAGAAAAGGGGGAAAAAGGAGCATCTCTTTTGTACAATGCACAGAACAGTGTGTATCATGGGGCAGAGATGACACCAGATTCCCAGCCTAAGAAGAAGTAGTATAGAAACTTTTGACTCTGAACAGCTTCCCCAGATCAAACATAAAGCAGCAGGAGCAGTCCGCAGGGTGACTCCCCTTGCTTAAAGTGTCAGGAACACCCCAGAAACCAGAGGCAGAAGGCCAAAGCATCACAGGAGGAAGCAGCGGCCTTAACTGATTATCCCACACTACGTCCTTTGTGGTGTCACTTGGTTACACTGAACACAACCACACAAATAATTTTTAAAATGCATTAGAAGGGGAAGAAACATGTCATTAAAAGTTTACTGAAGAGCAAACAGACACAAAGCCAACTCAATGGGATCCACTCGGCCTGATTACTTCCACACGGCTGCTAGCAGACACCGGGCATGCCTCAGAAGGCCGGCCCTTCTTCCACGTCCCTCCTGCACCTTCCCAATACACGTTCGTCGAAGGAAGGCTGTGTGCACACACACAGAAACATGCTGGCATTGAAGGACATCTACAGGTGCAAGGTATGTGCATTACGGAAAGAAAGATCTCCACAAAAATCTATATACTGCCAGCCCTGCATTCCACAAGAGAATACAGAATTAGCTGGCTACGATTAGGGTATCTAACGCGTGTTTGCACTACCAGAGCACAGCACTTGAACATTCTGTGTAAAATTGTAATTTAATTTATATAACGCAGTTTACATATTTAAACATAAATTAAACACACTTTAATACGTACCTTCTATACACAGGCAAAAATCACCCCTGCTGGCTTTTTGAAATACGTACACACAAAACATACAAAACCAGCCCATTTCAAGGAGAAAGACCCTAGAGTATTTCTCATTTACAAATTCAGCCAAAAAACACAGCATATTAGTCTCTTCTGCCAAACATTGTACACAATCTTCCAAAAAAGTTTTCATCTGTTCTGTTGGCCTTTAATATATTTTTTGATTTATGTCATTTTGATTTTTTTTCCTTCTGTAGCTTAAGAGAAAACAAGCATTCTTCTGATTCCAGATTCAGGATTTCTTTAAAGAGAAACCAGAAGTAATAAATCTGAAGTGTCGCGCTGCTACCATATCACGCAAGCGAGCAGTATTACAGCATGTGTTGACTACAGCTTCCAAGCAAAAAAAAAGATGTATTAAGTAACTACTTTCTTACATTACATATTCTTTTTCTTGCCTGAAGAATGCTCCTCCTCAAGTTTTCACTCGGATGTTCTTCATGCCCCAGTAATATACACACGGAGCAAGCTGCTAGGTCTCAGGCTCTCCCACCTCCTCCTCTCCACATCAGCACGCTGTAAAACCATAGGGGCAAGACCAAGGGGTACCCTTGGCCTGGGAAGCACTAACAGCTCTCAAATCTGTTTCATGGTTGCCACAACCAAAACAAGCTACCAGTGTGCTATTTCTTTTACAGTTTCTATGCCAAACTTACTGCAAGTTAAAGAGACAAGACAAAGCATGGGAGAGCAACAGAGTACCACGAGCTCCTTTTCACTGGGAAAATGAAACTGGCATTACTGCTTGCACTTCTTACAAGGACAAAGTCAGGTTCTTGCTGAAAGTTACCATGTCAGCTCGAAGCTGTACAGCAGGCAGTGTCATTACAGACTCCCCATCTTTCTGAAGGGAGTACTGCTGCTATAACCGTGGGACAATGTCCAGGCTGAGAAAAGACCTGGGACGCTGGGAGGTGAGAGCTGACCAAGCACATGAGCAACTCCCCCAGAGCTGACTACCCTGTGCTTAAAGCAAGGCTTAAACATGGTGCTAAATCACCAGAGTCTAAGTCTCTGTGAGCTGCACCTCCTCCCTTTTTCCCAGGAGAGCAGGCTCCCAAAGCCACCTCCAGTCCTGGCCACTTGACCATACTATGGTCAAACGTTGAGCGCTACGTACCATGCCCAAGTACCAGAACTCGGTGTCAAAAATTAACTGAGCTAAGCAATAACACTCTTCTTTTGGGTCAGTCTGAAAGTGGAAGGAGAGTAGCCTGAGAGAAGCCTGAAAATAGAAGAGAAAATGAGCAGTAAACTATGTAATGTAATAAAAATGGCAGTCTGAGTACATAGATATCGGGTTTATTTCAGTTTACTACCAAGAACGAAGGATAACTGCAGGGCACTGTAAAACGTTCATTCCTTTGCATTAATTGCTGGTAGAGTCATGGTTTAGTATGTTACACCAGCCTCGGCTTGCTCTAATTCTTTATCCTATTTGCTTTGGCTAGGATGCTTTTTTTTTTTTCTTAAAAAAAAAAAAAGGAGAAAATGCTTTTAATGATTATTTGAGGTCTATGTCACCAGGTATGACAAGGACATCAGCAAGACACACAACAGGTCAGTGCTGAGAAGAGCCCCTCGCACAGAGCCCCTCGCACACAGCACCACTGCAGACAGTTCCAGCGTCGGGCAGAAGATCTACAAGGCAGCTCTCATGGAGACACAAGCGAGCACACGTCGCAGGAGAGCAGAGCACCGTACCTGCGCCTGCAGTACCCGGCTCCACGCCAACCCTTTCTGCTGCCCTTGAAGGCGTGCACAGGCCTGGACACGTGTGCCCGGGCAGAAGGAAACAGCCAAGTACCGGCATGAGCAGCAGGCGCTGGCGCCGCCACAGCACCGGGAGCAGGGTCACCGAGCTGCAGCATGTGCTGCCTCCAAGCCTCGCCACGCACCCCCAGCACAGGGAGAACGGTGGCAGTAAGGCCCCATAAGGAATACCTGAATTTAAAACCACCACCACAAAAAAAAAAGAACACACAACAGCGAACCACACGCACACACAAATACCCTGACCACCACGTACAGGCAGAGCTGATCGCAGCACCCTGGCTTCAGAAGTGACCGACACCAGCCAGGCCTCCCCTTGCCCCTGGGGAGGAAACACGCAGCCTCCAGGCCTCGGGAGAGAAAAGCCTAGACACACAAATGCCAAGTAACCTGCTTAAAAAAAAAATAGGCAGCAGAAAACCTGCTAAATTTTATTCATGAGTTATGAAGGCCCACGACAATACACAAGAGCTAGCATGGATGTTGCAAATCTGTGCTGCCAAACTCCAGCAAGTCTCATTACCAAGTAATCGGAAAACAAAGCTTTGCCGTCCTCTCTTGCTGAGGCCAGCCCCGGGGCCCTTGCACGTCCGCCTCCCCAGAGGGCACAGGGTGACCGCACGGCCTTCCTTGCGATGGCTTTCAGCAGAACAGGAGCCCTCTGACCAGTCGAGGCAGGTATTCGAATTGTGCCGATGCGTGGCCATCCAACTGAGCATGTTGCCTACTACTGAACTCATGGAAAAAATAATTCACATACAGCCTCACACCTGAGTTAATTCAGTGTACATAATTATACAGATTATTACTTAATAACAGCATTATATTTACCGACACGCAAACCATTAAGAAGCAGAAAAGCACTAAAATAACCTAAATGAAAAAAGTAAAAGCTTTTGCAAAGCCATAAAAGTTAAGTCACAATTCCACATGGAAGTAGAAGTTGGCTACCTCGAGACCAGAATTACAACACACGTTCGTTTCGTGTCCTTTTAGAAGGATGCTATCTCCGAACACTTTATGATGTTAAATAACACACAGCTGCACAGTTTAACGAGCAACAGGGAAAAGCTCTATGAGGAAGTAAAAAGAAAAGATAGGGAAGCATCTGATTTTCAAGTGAAAGTTAGTGGAATGAAACAGCAATGAAGCAAGCATTATACAGGGAAATTGTTCAAGATGGCAGGGTCTTCTAAGGTAAAGGCTCCGGGAGAGCAGAGCAACAGCAGAGGCAGATTCGCTCAGTGGGTGGTTAAAACCACATGGGTGTTTTGAACTTTCCGTAACAGATGACATCTTGGTTAAATGACTAGATTCTGGAAAACAAGAGTTTCAGACCCGGCTTCACCACACACCTCCCGCGTGACCTCAGGCAAATCTCTCCACCGTCCCTTAGATTTCATCTCTCCCTCTTCTAGAGAGGGTTGATGTCGAGTCCTTCCCCCCAAACATCCCCTGCCAATTCCCTTTGCCTTCAAGATCTCTGCAGCGCAATGCACACGTGGACAGCAAGGTCCCATGCCTGGCAGCTGATAGGTAGCAGGCGAGCAGGAAAGGAAAAGACAGCATCTCTTCAGGGCAAAAACGAGCCTCAGGTTTCATCTTTGTGAGTGCTCTAAGTCAGACAGACTTCCAGCAGAACATCCTACAACTAAGTCATCCAGAAAACGATGTCAGTGCTCAGCAGTGTTACGGGACTGAACGCGTACCGAGGGCCTCATTTACAGTACGTAGCTCCTACACTGCTCGTGCTCCGCAAGGAGCTGGAAACCCTGGCGTCCACCCTCTTAAGTTATTATTCAACAACAAACGAGGACTATATTTAGAACTTTTTCCATGGAGCAGCAGTATCCAAGGGCTATTGAGCCAAGAGGCACTCAAAGGTTAAACAAGCCTATCAGGCCCTGTCCCCGTCCCAAGTCTGCCTGCAGGTTACATCGCAGCCATCTCTTACACATGCCTTTAAGTTTTACAAAATGTTGCTGATCCAAGGAGTGACAGACGGCACCAGAAATTACCCTCTCTGGTGCCTCTGTCTCGGCAGCGACCTTACAATGCACGAGCACACATACACAAGTACTTCGACTTATTTTAAAGGCTTGGCTAGCAAAGATGAATTCAGTGCATTGAACAATCTTGGAAGAAAAAAAAAAAAGAAATCCTACTTTTTCTCTCATCTATTCAGTCAGTATTCCAGCTCCTCAAGCTGCTCTGAACACCACGCATTCCTCATTCTCTGATTTTGCTCATATTTTAGGAAACAACTGTTAGATCACATAGAGATCTACATTTCGTTCTCTGCAAGAAAGTATGGGCTAGCTACAGAAACAAACAGAACAACTCCTAGCTCCACTGGAGCCGTATGTAGTCTTCAGGAAATTAAAACTACTTCCACCACTAGTCATCAGCAGGGCTTGAAAACTGGGGCTTCCAGCTCCTTAACACAATACCCCATCACTTGAGCTAAAAGAGCAGCACGACTGCAGCGCAGTGGGAGTACGCTGCTGGCCACGTACAGAAGCCTCGTGGGAGGAAGGGGTTCAACACAACACAGCTCACAAATGTTAGGAGGACAATTTCTCTGTGCATCATTCTTCTATCTCCCGCTGCCTTCAAAAGGAGAGGGCTTCGTTACTTCTCTTCCAGAGATGATGCAAGGTTTAAACTGTGTTTGTAAAGCCTTCTCGCATGCTGCGGTAACCAACATGAAGACACCTGAGAGTTCAAGACATGCAACAACTGTGGTCTGCTGAACTGGAGTAACAGATAAACCAGTTTGATCACATTAATCAAAAAAAAAATCCACCTTGCTAAACAGTCCAGGCTAGAAAGGCCGTCTGGACCAACCAGTAACTTCAGCGGCTTAAATTGCTGATTATGTTTCCTCCCAAGCTCTTACGAAACATGACCAGCAGGGCTGGAAGACTCAGCACACAAGGACAAAGAAACAGCAGGCATGTAAGCACCAATATTTATGTAATGTATGTCATGTTCACACCACAACGAAATCGTTGTCTTCCAAGCGGGTTGGTATGTTTGCAGCATTTGTTTTTTATTTCTAAAGATGCAGGAGGCAAAGTAGTTAAAAATAAAGAGGCCACTACACGCAAAATTAATCTTTACCTGCCTACACTGCTTTAAGTGACTTGGAAGGATTATAGCGCGCTCCCCAAGCTGAGAGCACCTTTGTTAACAAACGACTCCTCCAGAGGTGGCAGAGGGTAGACCACCAATAAGTCAGCTAGCAAGCTTTATCGGCTTTCCGTACGCCCAGTGGCTGCCCCTGCACTGGCTTCACTGGGTGGGAGCTCTGCCCACGCACGAGAGGACAGGGATGGGCGCCCTGCAGGAGACCTCCCAAAGCCCAGCACAGGGGGCACTGCTTGAGAAGCGGGCACAGCAAAGCCCCACCTGCCTCACGGCCTCGCCTAAGCCCACGGTTAGAGTGCAAGGACCAGAGTTTGAAATGCATCTCGTTCCTCGCGTGAGGAGACAGCAGGGAGGGTTCCTCCAAAACGCATCCCGTGGTAATGACAGTTGTTAAATGCTTACCAACATATTATGTGCAGCACGGCTTTCATGCTGTATATGCATAATACAGCCCTGAAGAACGAGAAAAGGCACACAGTAAGTATGTCGTTTCTTCCTGTATAGCAATGGATGGGAGGTTTGTACTCGGCTAGTGGCAAAGCAGCAGCTTTGACATTACTTACCAAATGCATCATAGAAAACTTAAAGCACTGAACTGTACTTGACATCTCCAAAGAGGAGTCATTCAGCTCTCAGATTCATGACTTGCAGTACAAATTCAGAGAGGTCAGCCTAGAAAACCCTCTTAAAAGTTGGGATTATAAACATAAGTTGCTTTAGACACAGAAGCCTCATGTTAGTCTAAGAGGCCACTGAGGGATGGCTTCTGGCAGCCTTCCCAAGTCACAGCACCACACCTCGTTTACCTGTCTGAGAAACAGGAACAGCACCTTCCTATCTCCCAGCACCTTCTGAAGATTCATGTTTCTACATCGGGACAGCCCTCTTTGTGTCACCTCGAGCAGAAGGGGACAAAGCAGATGGCCACCGCAAAATTCACCAATTCTAAGAATCCTCATTACAGGTGCAACAGTTGAAAACTTTTTTTCAGAGATACAGGGATTAAGGATACAAGGATACAGCTACCCACTCTGTTCACTAGAAGTGTCTAAACCATGTCAGCTGTACGTGAAGTGGCTTACGGCACTCCAGACAACTGGCAGGGTAACAAACTGTCACCTAGGTGACAAAATAATGACCCTTCTGTGAAGCTCTTGCAGTGTCTCCTGGCCATAATTGGACACTGCTGTTCAAAATGCTAAGCGTGGGAGGGAACGAGATGGTACGGTCATGGATTTGGACAGGCTGCAAGCTACCCTTTGGCTCAGCAGGCTAGAGGGGACTGCTGTACGGCGCTGTGCTCCAGCGATGGCGGCGGGGCTGCAGCGCACCGGGTGGCACCAAGCGGGTGCTGCTGCACGGAGAGCGAGCGCACCCTGAGTGCTCTGCCCAGGGCAAGCAGGGCCGTGCCCAGCGTCCGCAGGTGGAACTAACCGAGCTCCTGGAGAACCTGGGGGAAAACGGTCTTCAAGAAAGCAGAGGATAGCTGGCGTACCCGCAACTGCCACGGCTAAGGAACTTCACCACCACGTCCTGCGCAAACAGCTCCACAAAGGGGAAGCCGTTCCCAACATCTGCCTTGGGAAGGGCACAAAGCACCTCCCCGCTGCTCAGGAGGCTGCACAGGACCTGCTACCCAAGACTTCCTTAACACACTGAGAGGAAGAAAACACGGCATACAATTCATCTCTTTGAAAGAATCAGGTTTAGGTACACAAGACGAACGTGCAGCAAACCCGTGTCTTCACTTCAAGCCCGTTAGACCAGCTGGAACAACTCCAAGTGCTGAAATACAGTGGTTAAAGCAACATAAAGCACACGCCTGAACCCCTGCTCTCCAGAGCCCTCCAGCAGCCGGTGCCTGAACTCCTGCCACACACATTAGAGTTAATTTAAGGAGATAAGCCACCACACCTAACGAGGAATGCTTGGTCAAGTGGGCTAGGCATGCTATCTCCAGCTGAGCAAGCTTCAGATAAGAGACAAAACGAAAGCCCCCAAAGCCACGTTTATCGCCGTTAACCCGGACCGCAGCGGCACAGCCACCGCGCTGGGCACCGCCTGCCTCAGAAAGCACAGGAAAGCCAAGTTTCCTCGTGCCGGGGGTGGTAGAGTCATGTCAGGCAAGGAGGAGACAGAAAGGAAGTGCAAAAATAACAATACTATATAATATGGTATTTTAGAATAAAAGCGTCACTTTCTGCGGCTTCACTAGAGCAGCATTTCAGAAGTGGGGTTGTTGCTTTTCACAATCCTCTGCTGCTCATCACAAATCCATAATAAGTATTAGACACAGGCAAAGAAAAAGCATTTGCTTAATGGAAACACTGCAGGTCAGGACCAGGAAAGACCCAGGAAAAGCAAGCAAGCTCATTTCTGTTCCTGGCTTTCTCCTGTACATCAGCTCCTAAACAGACAGGAATAGTTTCCATTGTGTTTCCCCACAAATTCTACTTTGATGGTTCAGATAAACATTTGTTGCCTTTCCCCTGAAACAAGAATAAACCTTTCTGTTCATGCTCGTACCAAACCCAGATGTCTGACAAATGAAGGCAGAGAATAGAAAATATTTATATACCCAGGAGTAGATATGGCTCCTTGCAGCCATCGGGGTAATGTAATAATAGGGGTTACATCAGAAATTTAGGGAGGCAAGCTATAGCTTGAAATAAGCCATGGAAGCCCAGCGTAACTCAAGATGAAATGGAAATCACCCTCTGACTAAGAGGTTTAACCAAGATTAAAATGGCAAAAAAAAAAAAAAAAAAAAAAAAGTATTGCTCAGCTCATCTTGCAACTCTCCTTTCAAGTCCTATCACATCTGCACTGGCACACGGCACATACCACGAGACAGGCCCCAGCCAGGTGAGCTAAGGGAAGATAAAAGCAGATGCAGGAGGAAAAAAGTCCACGGGTACAAAGACTTCCTGCGTTCAGCTCAAGTGAAGATTAGAGGTACAATGCTGGGAGGGCTGCACTTCGCTCTGTAACGAAGGCGCATTTCCCAACTAACTCTTGAGAAGAGTGTTTTGTTTGTCAGGAGATGACAAAAGGTTAGCTCCTTTTGATCTTTACCCTCCCAGACAGGATTTTTCAAGTGATTTTCTTTGGTGAACTACAGCTGTAGCTGTGAACTACGCAAGATCCCAGGTGGGCACGGAGGAGAAGGATACCGTATGATGTTTCTGAAAAAGGCTGTAGATGAAAATAGAAATAGGTGCCTTGCATTTCCTGTTTTCGTCAAACATTTCGTTTGGCGACTGGCAAGTTTGGCTTGTTCTTCTGTGACTACCCAGAGGCAGAGCTGAGACGTAATCCCTGGCCTCTAATCCACCAGGCAACCCAACGAAAGGCAACGGAAAGAGCGAAGTGAAAGGAGGCCAGCAAAAAGACGACAGCACAGGATTGCCGTGTTCCTGCCATTGTAGTGGCAGGAGACCAGCCCCCAAAGCAGTGCTCTCTGTTCTCCCATTACTGCCACCCACACCCCACCACCTCCCCTCAGGAAGGCGGTGCGGGTACCACCCAGGACACGTCCAGGAGCTCGCACAGCGCTGCTCCAGGGGCCACGGGGCGCTGCAGCAGCGCAGGCTGCTGGCACCAAGGGGAGGCAGGTCTCTACAACACTTGCTCAGAAAGGCCCCAGAGCAAACCCTGTGCAACACGAGCACACGGGTTGTCACTAGGTACCTATCATGCATGACATGCTACTAAATGAAGGATAAGCGACACGTTTATTCAGATTTCCTGCCTACCTCCTGTGACGATTCAGTAAACACTGGGAAATTTACATTTAACAAATCAGCATCTTAATTTTTAACCAGAACAGGTGTTCCAGCCTGGAAGGATCCTCTTGAAAGACTGACTGAAGCCTTAATTCGTTACGTGCTCTCTTGAGGCGACGAGGCCACAGTTTGCGGGTTCGGTATGCGGAAGGTGTGGCAGCAGCCAGGGCGAGCTGAACGCCCCCTGCAGCACCTCCCTGCTGCCAGCAGCTCGCTCACACGCCCAAGCTTTCATTTCTGAAGATGCTTCTTTCAAAAAAAAAAAAAAATTAGCAATGCCTCAGCTATTTTGAAGCTCCAAAAACAAGATTCACTAAAGCAGATAAGTCTGTTTTGTTTCTTTTTTAAAAGCTATTTTCTCAACCTTGCATTTGAATGGAAGATTTGACTCCTGGGAAGTCTATGAAAAACCACAAACACAAAATGTTACAGCCAACTTAGGACAGCAGTAGCTACGATCAGACCACCCTTCAGAGAAAGTCAAAGCTTCTGAACCACCAGTTCCTGCAAGCCCCTGCAGTTACCCCTGAAATACAGACATCGTTACCGTCTCCGGATTCTTCACAGCACCAAAGACTTTGCTCTGACAGAGCCTAACTGGCAGAGCTAGGCCAGTCCTCTGAGCCCAGAAGTCTAATTAGATGGAATAAAAATCATAAAAGCCACAGAATACTCCAGCAAAGGTATTTTGGAAGAAAAGCAGCGAGATACATGTTGTATGACCTTCTGGACCCAAACCACACATCCAAAACTGGATGTGTTTTTTCTTGATGATCACTGATTGGGAAGCCCACACAAAGGGTACGAAGCAGGACACATCTTCAGAGTGTTGCAAGAATAAAAAGAAGTTATTGCACATCTAATGGAAAACCTTTAAATTATGAGGATGCTGATAAAAGTCAGAGGGACGCATTTCTGTAAAATCCCATTTAGCTGCAACAGTCACACCAAATCGCAGATTTAATCAAATTTTTCCCACTCTTTGCTTTGCAGGCAAATGCTCAGGTTTCAGAACGGCAGCGGGACAACTCTGTCTTCAGACCTCGCCACGGGGCTGGTGGTCAGAGGGGGAGATCTGCCAGGAGGTGTCCTACCAGGCAGCCCCCAGGCCAGGCACCCTGAGCTTCTGCTGGGGGGGGGCCCAGGGCAGCAGCATCCCACCGGCCTGGGGACACCGAGCACAGGGCTCAGGCACCTGCTTCTGCTGCTGGCACTGCTGCTAAAGCACCGAGCCTTGCCCCAAGCCCAGAGCCGCTCCTCACAAGTGATTAAACAGGAGCCAGATCAGGGCTAAGAGGTAATGGAAACAAGATGGTGGCAGTGCCTAAAGATACTAGTTCACGTGAAAAACAATTAAACCTTTTTAGGTTACAAAGGAAACCTGGCTTCCAATTCCTTTGGAGACCCCACTACACTCCTCAGAAGCCACAAAATGACTGTCCATGCTCCGATCCCTATCCATGTGCACAGGGGGGGGTTACCCCCGGGCCCTACCAGAACAGGGCACGCGCTGCTCCGGGCCACGTGTGCTGAAGCATTGCCTCTTATGTTCGTTACCTTGCAGCCAATTAACGAGCTAGGGTTTACAGGAATATAAAAATTCACAAACCTCTGATACTGTGTAAATTTACATCCGGTATGTTTGGAACATGTCAATAAAATATTTATCATTACATTGTGCCTCTCCCAACTGTTGTGTTTTCCTCTTGGCAGAGGTTAAAACGACTCCTCCTCACCATCCTGCATTACAGACACTTTCAAAACCGACTGCCAGTGGGGAACAGCAAGTTTGGTTCAGGAGCACACACTTTAAAATTAGACTTTCCGAGAACTATTCAGCTTAGGAGAGCAAGACTAAGTGTCTAATCTCCCCCTGCAATTCTTGACAATGTTCCTTTAGGGGGAAGAGAAACGCACTGGAAATCACTTTTTGTACTGCTTCCTATCACCAAAACCAATTCAGGACTTGGAAATCTGACTGATGAAATCAGAACCCAACTTAATGGTAAGGCAATCCATGTGAGGACAAACCGCCCGCCCCTCTGGGGGGCATTCTGGCAGCACTGATGCTCAACAGCCTGCTACGTGAACGCTACAAACACCCAGAAAGACGGAGACCAGCCGACGAGGCTATACACACACAGCATCACACTACCAACACCAACCTCCTTCTGTACAACATCCCTCAAAAAAGCATGGAAACATCATGTTCGAGAAGCAATGGAGGATTCACGGAGGTGTACACGCACAGGGCACATACACGCCCAGAAGAGCAAAACCACCCTAACCACTCTCACGGCTGCTTTTCCCCTAAAGGACGCTAGTTTCTTTCCAAAGTGAATAAAGTTCTCTGTGGCAGCGTGATCGGATCCACACAATCATCTCTGGAGCAAAACACAACTGCTGCTTTCATGATAAACTGAACGACCAGAAACAAAGGAAGAAAATACACAGAGAAGGAGCGTCAGGTAGGCAGACTGCTTTAACTGAACAAGTACAACTCCGGCCTTCTTCCATTTTAGCTGCCAGGGAACCCAAGAATGCTGGTGGCTTTCATCTTAGCCTTGCACTTGAGTGGCACCAGAATAAATATCCTTCACTTATCTCCTCTGGCTAATGTCATCACAAGATGGACAGGAGGAGAAGGGGGGCAAATACCAACCGCCTTCAGGTTCACTGCTTCCCAGACTCGGTTGGCCAGGGGAAGAGACACATCCATTCCTATTTGCTTCTTCAAGTAAGACTTGCGCCTCTCCTATATAAAAATATATTAAATATATATATACACACATATATTTTAAATCTGCCTGATACAACTTGAACCTAATTTTCTTTGGGCAATTTTCCTGAAAGAAAATAACAATAATAATAATAAGGGAGTGTCCTGCTGAGGTTAACCACTCATGCAGTAAAATAAGGCGGAAGGCAAATGGCGTAAACCTACTTTGAATTCCGATCATAAGCTGGGGGAGTATTAACTGTCAAACAGCCCGTGGCACTTACACTTCTCCCTCCCTTTTTTAACTGCTACAAGCTTTTACTATTCTACATATGACTTCAAATACTTATGTAACAAAGCCTGAAAAATGAGAGGCAGATGAGCTGTCTTAGCCCAGAGGTAGGAGGTTAAAGTGACCTCAAATCATAAAGTCTAGTGTAATATTTAATCTTTGAAACTAGAAATGTTTAAAAAAACAGTCACTATCGATCAGTTCTCCATACCAGCAGCCTGCTGGCACAGCCTGCAGAGCAGAGGCACTCTGTTCCAAAGCAAAGCCAAAATCAGAGGCTTTATCTATGGAAGAGGAGGAGACCACGGCAGAAGAGTGACATCATCCAAGTTCTCCTGGTCACAAATGCACTTTTATTGTGTAGGGAGGAAGACTTGCTTCAATCTCTTCCGTTTCACGCTGGTTAGACTTGGATCTCCACTTGGCTGATGAATGCGTGCAGTAAGCCATACCTCAGCAGTGCACAATCTCTGCTGCACAGCACTGGAGCACGAAGAGTACAGCACCCACTGCTAATGCTGCTGAAGGCAGGAAGGAAGGACACAGAGGAGACTTTCTGCACTACCACCCCAAAATAAGTTCCCGTAGTCCTGCCAACAAGCTCTGCATTTTCACTAGCAAGCCTACATAAAGGAGGTGCCAAAGGCGCTCCTCACGTTTCGTTAAAAGCAGCTCAGGAGCTTCCCTTCAGTAAGAGCTTCCCTTCAGATTTCATTAAAAGCAGGCCTTTGTGCTGCTACACGTTTAACAATGCTCCCCTCCTGATCCAGGAAGCAAACTTCTCTGCTGGGCTACAGCGCTCATGCATCGAGGAACATCCCTAAGAAGCCAGGCAGGATCCTAAGGCTCGTGGAACCAGAGCCCGGACAGCACTCACGCACACACGGCCAACATCTCGGCAGAGACCTCGTCCCTCCTGGCTCCGTGACCAAGGGCTCCAAATCCCAAGGTCACTGATGTTTAGATCTTGCAAATCCTCAGATCTCCCAGCAAACCAGGATTTCAGTAAACATGCAGTTCAAGCAAGAAGGCCATAAAAAACAGCGGGCAGAGCTTCACATCACACGGTCAAGCCAGCCACCGCGGCGGCAGCATGGGCCTTCCTTCTCGTGGGAGCTCACCCTTCAGCACCGCCGGGCCGACCTCGCAGGGCCAGGATTTGCCTCCTTTCTGTGTGCTCCAAACCCCAGAATCCCTCTTTGGGTTCTGACTGGCATGGGACAGACTCCCTGAACTTTTTAAACATCGGGGCGCGTCTGAAATGTCACAGGTTGAGCTGCCAAAACTACAGCTGCTCAAAAAAATCTGCCCACGGTCTTCAGCAACTCGGCATGGTCCCCAGCAGCCAGCGCTCCACCGGCGCTCAGTCTCACTTCGGGGACTCCTCCATGAAGACAAAGCACATCTTCCTTTCAGAAAAGGGTCTTCACTCTATTTCCAGAGGCTCAGCAGCAGCGATTGATCCTAACAGCAAGCACCTGCCCCTGCTCTTCCCAAGACAGGACTCAAGGGAAACACTCAGCCACAGCGAGAGCGCTCCCAGTGCCTGAACCCACAGCCACCACCTCAGAGGGCACCCAAGGGTCCTCGGACCTCACCCCCAGGGAACGAGGAACGCTCAGCGCCTGGAAAAGGGAACGTGCCACACTTCCCAACAGCAGTCCTGCTGGCTGGGAAACCAGTTTTAATCTGTAGGATGGTGGCTGCAGAACCATGTTCCAAAGATGCAAAGGAGTAACAGCGATGGCATTAAAAACTACCTTGCCCCACAGACTTCATCCTCTGTTGGGGAGGAGACTGCAAGGACAGAAAACAACATTAATACGTGCTTCAGAATCATTTTTCAGGGAAAGAAAGCTTCCTCTCCCCTCGCTATCACCTAAATATATCAAAGTGATGGAAATTGTATTGTGATGGATAGATCAGTCACTATGATAGATCTGTTTATCACGTAAGTAGCTAATTGCAAACATTCCCATCTCTACCCTTCTTTAGATCCCGCTCCTGATCAACGAGGCTCCTCTAAACCTGCAGTGACATCAGCAGGTGACCTCAAACAGAAGAGACAACTCCTCACCATCCCCTCCTTCCCCCACACCTGGAACCAGTGGCTCTTCACCGCAGCCCTTCTGAAAACTCCCCGCCATTTCCCTGCGATATGGATTAGATTGCCTGCAATGTTTTCCCAAGGAAAATCTCAAAAGCGAAGAGGTGTGACTATTAAATGCACAGAAAACGTCTGCAGCCGTTCAGTGTGACGAGGAGAGCACGCCACGTTTCTTTCAGTACCAGGAAGTGTCAGCACGCCCCCGGCCGTGGCAATCCGCTGCATTACCTCACGCCGCCGTCACAGCCAGGTTTTCCCAGGAACTTAAAAACCACCTACCAAAAACACAGAGCTGCACAAACAATTCCATTTCCAGTTTTTTCCTCTTATACGGTGACTTGCACACAGACTATCTAAAAATCTCAAATCTCAACAACTGAGGATAATTGGCAGCTGAACACAAAACATTTATCATCTAAAATCCTGCTCTGGTCAATAGAAGCTTAAAATAACTTCTGCCTTCTACCCTGCTCAGTACCCTTGCAAACGGAGCCCGAATGACCTAATGTTGTCTCCCGAGGGATGGGTGAGGCCAGCCAGAAACACCAGCTGGAACCTTCAAAGGCAGCAAAGACAAAATCGTCTGCAAACAAAGTTTCTGCGCTGACTTCAAGGCTCAGCCATTCACGCCATTATCAAGCAGGACAGAAAAGCAAGCTTGTACCGGGGATGCCCGAGCTATCCGCATCCAGGATTTTGGGAAAGGAGACCACCTTGCGGGTCTGTGCATGTTCCTCCCCACGTCCTCAGGCTGTAACTGCAGCTCCTCACCACTGCTGCAGTGCCAGCACAGGAGATAAAGCCTCCTTCCAGATTCCACACGCGAAGGATCTCAGCGTCTTCTGACCAAATGAAAGTGTGGAGAAGAACAAGAACCAGAACATCGGCTGCTGTGGAAGCATGCCAGTTGTTCCTGCGGTTCTCTGAGCAGAGAAAATAGGAAGAGGGCTGTAGCATGCTAAGACCTACCTCTTACTTTTTTGGCTTTCAACTCAGACCAAAAGTCACTGCTTCAGTACAGGGAACAGAGGTTTCATACCACGCACCTACACAATGCACAGATCCTTTTCTGAAATAAACTCTTCCCGGTTTTTGCAGTGGATTAGCACGTTTCAGCTTTAACTTCTGATGCTGGATTTTAGCAAGAGTTGCTACAGAGCATAGAACTAAATATGAGGGGGAGGGAGAGGAGGCGGTTTGTTTGCACTCAGCCATAACGCGGCTCTCGAGCTCCCAAGGCAGTGACCTCCAGCCTGCCCCTCCGTGAGCAGAAAGCAAGTCTTTGTTTCCAGGGGATTTTCTTGAACTTCAAAGTACCTTCCTGCTGCCCTACTCAGTTACAGATCCGAGAAGAAAAGAGACCCCCGAAAAGCTTTAAGTAGGCCTGCCACCGTTCTGATAGGCTCCAGTCAGCAAGGCACAAAGCAGCCTCGGAAGCACACCGGGCGTTTCCAAACCAGGCACTCACGATACTTAAATACTGCTCGGGCACAACAGGGCTGTCACACAGCCATCAGCTTCAGTGCCTTAGTTCTCTGCACCTGTGCAATGGCTCATAGCATCTCCCAGCAGCTGATTAAGTGAAGCATGTTGCTTTGAAACTTAAGGACCCGAAGCGAGCACTCCAGGTCCCTCAGCACCCCATGATCCAGCCTTCCCAGCATCGCTGCGCACTGCGTCCACCCGGGTACAGGAGGACGGAGGAACCTGACGGTGTTTGCCCAGCAGGGCTGCTCGTCCCCACAGACTGACCAAATCCTGCAGGCGATTCTTCAGAGAGGTCTGAGAGCACCGCCAGGTGAGCACGTTGCTATGGGGAAACCACGGAGCATCTCTATTTACCCAGCACTAAGCGTTATTCACCCCCTTCCCGTGAAAGCTCCTGACAGCCCAAAACCAAGAAAGTAAAGCTACAGCACTCCTCGTACATGAAAGCAGCACTGAAAGCAGGAGTAGAAAGAGAGCGCACAAGCTTAAAACACACAAAACTCTCGCTGAGGTCGCTGTAGCAACTGGACTAACACAAAGAAAAGCTCACTGAAACATTCACGTACATTTTTGGAAGCAGGATTTGTCCAGTCAAGTAAAGATGGAAAAAAAAAAAAAAAAGCAAAACAGTGCCCTGTGAGACCCCCCCCTTTTCCATCTCCAAGACACTCAAAGAAGTTTGACTTTGCAGATAAGCCGTTTCTCAGAGCTGTAATTCCTTTTTTCAACAGAGAAATAAAAACAAAAATACACGGATTAGTTGTGTATTTTTTTCCCCTTTCTCAACTACGGTCTCTCTCTGGTCCCCATCCCTTCCAAATCAGCTGAAAAAATTGAAGTCGGTGTAATATTTCTCCCTCACTAAGCAGAGCCGGCAACACCCGGAGCCTGCGCTGAAAGTTCAGGTTGCGAAGAACAGAGCACCATTCATTACGTGTCTCTGCCACAGGCCCTCCCAAAAACCAAACCCCAGTGCACGCACCGAGACAAGCCGCCCCCTCGGCAGAGCCACGCTCCCCATGTCACCAGCCGTGACTCGGAGCCCTCCGGGTGGGCTGCTGCCGTCCCACCACCGCGTTGACCATGTGAGGACGGTGGCTAGTGCTAGGAAGGCCGCTCAAGGACGCACAGGAGGCCAAGGACCCTCCGCTCGCCATCAGAAAGGCTCCAGGGAGGTGACCGCAAGCAGCCAGCCCCACGGAGCCCTCCGACACAACCCCTGTGCTTTATTTGCTTTTCTTAATTTCTACTTTAAGAGGAAACATTTATGGTAAGTGTATTGCTCCCAGTCACAATGGGAAAAGACTCCAGCTGGCAGGAAACCAAGCGCGGCAACACTAAAAAACACCACTAGTCCTGGCAGCTAAGCACACCCACACCACGGGCAAGGATGAGAAAGAATGTCAGGGACTCGGCACCCCTCGCTGTCCTGACGGCACCGCAGCCTGCGGATGGCCCCTCCTCGGCCAAGCGGGGCCAGGGACAGAGCCCAGGCCCTTGAGGATAGCAGGACCCGCATTCCCTGCCCACGGCCCAGCTCTGCCTGCTGCCAGAGGCAGCGGAGCCAGCAGCACGCGCTTGTGGCCCTGCCGGGGTCACTCACCTGTCCCACCGCCGCTGGAAAGCCGCCCCTTGTCTAGGGGATGCTCTGACACAAGCTAAGATTAATTGCACAGCTGTCTGAGGAAGTCTGCTTTAAATAATCCAGATAGAAGCCAATGCGGGTGATAAATTAAGAATAATAATCTATCCTCTATGACACGCAGAAAACGTGCTCACATCTTTCCTTTACACCTCTGCGTATCAGCGCGCACACTCGCTGCCTAAATCCTAACCTCTCCGGAAGAGACCCTCACTTGGCTGGGAAACATCACAGTCCTGGGCTTGGTAAAGTGAGGACTCAATAGGCAGCCCTGAAAGAAAGCCATGCTATTCAGGTGGATCTGCCCCAAACGGCCATTTTTAGGCTGTGGAAATAAAAAGACATCTAAAAGAGCTGGTAATTGTCCCCAGAACTCGAAACACCACTATAGTTGAAAGAAATTCAACCACCGCAACAGAATAATCATCAGCCCCAAGTCAAATTGTTATTCTCCTCCCCCACAACACGCACGCTAAGTGCCCCCGCCAGAGCCTTTACCAGAGGCTTGCGTTGGCAGGCGAGGCAGCAGCCCCGCCGCACCTCGTCAGCCTCGGAAAGGTTCTCCCTCCCGCTCAGCGCGGTGCAGGGCCAACCCACCCAAACCCAGATCTCCAGCAAAAACTTCTCCGTTCATGGCGTGCTCCGCTACCTGAACTCGACCATCACGTCATCTTGAACCAAAAAATGTTTTCAAACCACCATTTTGCAGGTTGTTTTTTCCTCGGAGGAAAAAGAAGGCTTGGAAAGGTGGGAACAGAGGGGACGCCCTGTGCCTCCCTCCACCTCAGGGCACAGGCAAGTCCTCGTTCCAAGTGACCAGAACTCCGTTTAAGGCTCTGCCACCAGCTCCGCGGGACAGGTCTGCATTGAGCTTGAGGTTTCACCCCGAAGCAGGGTGTGCACGCCCAGCACCTTCCAGGGCAAGGCTTCCACCTCGCCATGCGGAAGCCCTCCTCGATTCCAGGCCACGAGCAGCACAGCCGAGGACTGTAATAATCCTGGCAGGAGCTGAACCGGCTTCCGCCGCTGATGGCTTTGGACAGAAGACAGAAAAACACTGCAGAAAATTCGTGACGAAGGTCCCAATCCATCAAAGCAACAGAAGTTAAAGCACATGGTTGGACTGACTTCACTGAACAGCTCTGGTGCTCGACTTCCGCACAAACAAACCCTGGCAAAAGCGGGAGCTGTTTTAGATTTGGGCCCGGGAGGGCGCTCGCAGCAGCTCCCAGAACAAAACAAAGTCCTGTTATTTTTGTCAATTTCATCAGAATTGAGTCTATTATCCATGAAGCGTGTTTTAAATGAAATGAATGAACTGAAAGGAGAATTCAAACGCTATTGCGAACACACTCGAGAAGCACCTGTGTGAAGATTTCAGGACTCCGTCACGACACTATCCAGCAGACAGGGGAACAAACGTTAATCTAACTCAAGATGTATGCACAGCATAAACCTCCACATTCATTGTGCAGAGACAATAACATCTTCCCACAGCTTATAACTGTGTTTAAAATTCATTTATGTAAATTACAATAGCACACATATGATAAAATTGTTAAAGCAGAATGTGCCCTTTGCTCAAAACAAAAGGACTGAAAAAACTGAGTTTTTAATAGTAATAAAAAATATCTATTTCCAGTTCAATTTATTTTAAAATATAAGCTCTCAATCATGCACTATTAATTTCCCCAATTTATTCTGAAGCCAAAGGCAACAAATTGCTGTTATGGAAGCAATGACAAAACCACCATGTCAGAAAAAAGGGGAAAAAAAAGCATTAAGCAGTCAAATCTGACGAACAACGAGAACGAAGGAAAAGCCTGTGATTATGTGAACTGGCAAGCAGGAGTTACAGCACTAGAGAGAGAAGAAAAAGCGTCTAAAGCCTTTCCCTAAGAACAGGCATTGTAAGAGGTATTCTGGGCTTAGGAAAAAGAGATCATTTTGAAGCTAATGCATTGCCCACCTTGTGGCTAGAGCACAGGGAAGCAGAATCCTTACGTGAACTAGAGGGGGAAGAATGAACTTTATTGCAGGAAATTTCATTCAACTGTGTTTAAAATGAAAACGCACAAAGCTCTGGAGATAATGCCAAGTTCTATGTGGTTCCAATGAGCCTCTAACTCTGAACTCTAGAGCCAGATATTAACTTACAACCCACTCAGACATCGAAAATAGAAGCATGACGTAATTAGAGCATGTTTGCATTGGTCAACCACGTCCGAACGCAGGCAGCACACCGATTCCAGCCCCTTTTTACCAGTTAACTCTTCTTCTTTCCGAGCCACAAGAACTCACCGTGCGCCCGTTCAGCAGCACACACCAGCTCTGTAGGAGGCTGACACGAGCACCAAGCAGCCTGCAGGAAGGCGCGGTGGGATGCAAACCTCGCCGGTTTCTGAGGAGGCAGCACGCAGGTGCGGCTGCTCACACCACAGCTTTCCCTTGCAGCCCACCTCAGCAACAGCAGTGCACATTAAAAACAACTCGCACAGTATTTCGTGCACATGGAACCACTTCCCTGCAAACTCTCACTCCAACTACTCCGCACAGTCATGCCCGACACGCGATTTTAAAACGTCACGTCAATGTCCCTAGCTCCCTATTTCTAAGGGTACTGGAGGCAGTGACAGAAGTGCAAGCCCAGCAGCCAAGCCCAGACCTCGCTGTAACTCTCCCCTGAAGTCACGTCTCTGCTGAACGAGGCACGTGGATGCACACCCAGGCACACACCTCCTCGTCCTGCCACCGATGCTCCGCAGACAGATTGGCACAGGGCAGATTAATAACGACAATTACGCTCACCAGATGCTAAGGAGACGCGTATCTGAGTCACTAGACATGCTTGAAGACGAAAACATTTCCTGAAGTACCAGATGAGGGAACATAAGCAGAACTACAAGTACCAGAAGAGTTAGTACAGCACAAAAGGGCAAACACTGGACCCAGTTAGAAAACAATGTTACACTTTCTACGGGAAATTATTAAGTTGTTATTTTCAGTCTCAGGGAGGTTTTCAGGCAGTTTCCTCTCTTCCCCCCAACCATAAGAGTAACTGCAAAGGTATCAGAAAGTCAAAAAATGCTCAGTTTGTCTCCATGCTCTCAGCTCCCTCCCAGCTCTTAACAGAAGCGAGCACGGAGCAGAGCAGAGAACGGGGAGGCAGAACATTTTGCAATATTTTATCATCAAACGTAATCTGGATTAAAAGTAGTTTTTATGGAAGCTCTCAAGCAGTCTTATCGAATGTGACATTTCAGCCCAGATTTCTCAAAAGCACTTCACAACGGAATCCTTGAAAAGTGAAATTAATTGTTACTCTATCTATTAAACAGATAAGAAACAGAGGCAGAGAGTTCCTCTTCCAGCCAGCACACAGAAACAGGACTACATGGGGGGGGAGAAAAGGAAAAAAAAAGAAAAAAAAAAAAAGGAAAGTTTTTCCCATGGAGACACAGAACAAGCAGAGCAGCTGCTTTCATGCAGCCAGGCCGTTGGACCTGGTACTTGCCATCAGCTGATGTTGAAGTTTTGACAACGATGTGAAAATATGTAGTTCTAGCCTTTTAAAATAAAAACCCATCTGCATTTACACATCTCACCCTGTGCAAGCACCAGCAAGTACCACAAGACATACCAGACTAGGGGGATTTTCTGCAACACGTCCTGGAAAACACGTAGGAGATTTTAGTTTCCTTTTGCTTAAGAGTTCTGGGGAACTGGGGGAAGGTATTACAAATAGCTTGCTGCCGATTCACAAAGCGGGCATCTCTGGGGCTTTTCTTCCTCCTGCACCAGCTCATGCAGCTGGGCTGCTTCCAGTACTCCGGCAGCACGGCCGTGCCCGACTTGCTCCCTGCCACGCGGACCCGCGGCCCGACACTGCCCCAGCACTGGATGCCCTCTCCCTCCACACGTCCCCCCAGCCCCTGTGTTTAACCCCCAAAGCAGAAGCCTTAACCGTGACCGACCGAGGTGCCGGAGCAAAGCACTGGCAAGATTTATGACAAATAGCTGTTGGCCTGCTTCCCAGCGGGAGGGACAGAGGGAGAGGGTGAGCAGGCGCCCGCTTCGAGCCGGGTGACGCCAGCCTGTGCCCGGCCCCGGCCCCCCGAGCAGGGCAGCAGCCAACGAGCCCCCCGCGGGTGCTGGAGGAGACCTGGCTGCACAGCGTGCATCAGGACACGTGTGCCCACATGAACGCCTGAATTAGAAAAAAAATTAAGCATTCACATGCATACCCATCTATCCCTAATACATTTTCCTTCACTGATTGCATATTCCAAATGAAGGCAACAGAGGGAAGAAAACTTAGAGAAAAATTAATCAATCAGCTACTTGAGCCTTTTACACTTTCACAAATAATCAAGTAATGGTGGCAGAGTATCGCAGAGCATCTTCCCCATTATATGCAGGCAGGAGTACCCAGCTCCGCATCGTGATGAGCTCAAAGAGGTTGCATCGCAGGGCAAGCTCGCCAGCCCCTGCTCGTGGGGAAATTACAGCAGCGGGAGCAGAGACGACAGCGTGAGGCCAGGTAAAGCTGTAGTTTTGTGTGCACAAACAACGATGCCCACTTCAACTTTCCTACGCCTGTTGGTTTGGAAGAAGGAGCAGAAGGGGATTAAAACCCACCGACAAGCCAACCCAGAAAGCTGCTGGCGGACGCCTGGGTACAGGCTCCAACAGGGCTCCTTTGAGCGCAATCCCCGTCTTCAGAGTCGGACGAGGGATGAACAGAAGACAACCCACTAGCAAGTGGGAAGCTCCAGGGAGCTGTGACTTGTTTGTTACTTGTTCACGTCCCCAGGGAGAGATCCCACACCATCCACGCCCCAGGCGAGCACTGCGAAGATCGCCAAGAACTAACAAGCTGCACATGCTGCTTCATGGACGACGAAGCAGAGATGGGGTAACTTGCATCAGTATATTAAATTGGACTTTGTTATGGCATAAGTTGACTTAAAGTGGCATTAATGGCTATGGAAAAATACTCCCTCCCCCAGCTCCACGAGGCTGATCAGACCAAGCGGAGTTTTGCTTGTAATGCTGCTTATTTCACTTAAAGCCTCATTACAATATCACACTGCTGGTTTGCTTTTAGAGAGAGGGATGTCTTTACAGCATTAAAAAGGTCTTGTGTTTAATTAAATTAGCTGCACCTGTATATATTATGAGCAATAAATCAACTATAATTTGCTACCATAGGCAGCTATTAATCTTCCCTGTGTTATTTATTGCTCAGCATCATTAGTACGAAGGCTCTTCCAGGATACAGTAAGAAATAGCAGTTTAGGGACCAGAAGCTATAACTCACTGTGCTTTCCCCTCTCCCTTTTTCAGTGGTGTCAATCACATTCCTTGTACACTTGACCAAACGTAAATATATAAGCGATTCTGGCATCCGTTATGTGTGCGTATTCATACATATATTTATAAAGAAAGTAAAATTAATGTCCCCCCTGCATCCGGGCCTTGACTTCTATTTGCACATATCCACCAGCAAAATGACACAAAGCTCAAAATACTAAGCACAAAAATTAAAAACAAGTGAAAATAAAACAGCTCTGGATTCTCGCTCTTTCACATTATGCAAACAAATAATAATAACATTGTAGTGCTGCAGTTATGCCATACAGCATCTCAGGATACAATTTAGAGACTTACTCACCTAGGGATCACAGACTGCAATCCACCACTTTAGCAAACAGCAGTAGCTGGCTGTATCAGCACCACTTTGACATTTTTTTCTTTACACATACAGACATACTACTAGACTTTGCACAATTCGGCTCACAGTCAAAATAATGATGGCATGAGCAGTTTTGCTTCATAATTTACTCACAATCACATATTTAGGAAGGAATTGTTCAGTACTAGCTACTAGCACAAGATGTGCAAGAGCAGTACTTGCTTCTATTTGCAAAAAAAAATGATTAAACATCTGTTGTGCCCCCCACCCCCTGCTTTTGTTCCTCTCACCTAGCTCCTGCCCCTCGTCCCTTCCCAGTCGAGCCATTACTTAAAGTAACAAAAATAAATCAAGATCCCAGGAGGCTAAAAATGAACTAAAAAGACCACCACCACCACCACATCTCCAAATCCTCTACCCATACCTTCAGCCTGCTGCCAACATGCCTATGTAAAGCAGTGTGCACTGCTCTCCATATTTTTATTGTATTTTTTTGAACAGCTGCTACATTGCACCGATGTTCACAATGCATTAAATACCTTCCCCGCGATAGTTTTCAACTGCTTAAACCAACTCGAGAGCATTATGCAACAGCTAATGTAAGAGAAGCTGTCTCAGTGAACGAATGCACGAGTATTTTCAATGCTTAATGTTGCTGCCAAATCACAAGTCCACTCTGCACACGTATCTTGCAGTTTCTATTTGATTTCTAGACTTGAATCTCAAACCACATCTCAGTTTCTCCTTCCCTCTGAAAGTGTACGTGTCTGCATATGATTTTATTATTTTTAAAATTATTTTATTATTTTCAATAAAAGTAATAGCTGGCATTGACTATGCTAGAGCTTCAGGTAAGTGCCAGCCACCAGGACACGTATGTATAATTAGTGACAATCCCAGCAGGAGTGGCGAGTAACTTCCAAGCGACCTCGTTATGGAGTTCGGTGAGGGGAGGCACTGGCATCCTGCATCACAGCCCTGTAGCGCTCAGAAATGCTGCTCTGCCCCCACGGAAACACCGGTCTTCGCTACTTACCAGCGGAACACAAACTAACACACTAAACTTCATTTACAAAAATAAAAAGCTCCGTACAGAAACAGAACAGCCTTTTCAGAAATGAGCAAGCTAGGTTTCAGAAACTCTCTTCCAGCTGGTAAAGCTGCGCTCGCGAGGAGGAGGACCTCATCCCTGGGGGGCAGAGGAGGGTCCCTCCTGCCTCCCCATCCCCACCAGCTCGGCCACCACCGCGCCCATCTTCCCAAACCGGCCTCCATTCTCCCTCACGGCCCAACGAGCCTCGCTTATGAATGAAAACAGTCAGCTCCTCTCGCGAGCTCCAACCCTGCCCAGCCCTCCTGCTTCCCTCCCCACAACATTTTTTTTCAAAAACGTCTCTGGAACTAGCAAAGAAAACACACGTGAAAAGCTCGAGGCTGGTGGGGGAGCAGGAAGCACCAGCGGCGGGGAGCAGCGGCACGCACACCACACACAGCCAGGGAGGGAGCGCGCTACAGTCAGAGAACTATTAATAAAGAGAGAAATTAAAAGGACGTTCAGGAGCATTGAGCCAGATTGGGCACTGGCGCTGGATGGGGCTGCGGGAGCGCTGACACTAAACCCAGAAGAGATTATGTAACCTAAGCTGTCCGCGATCATCTGCTCCTCCGGCTCTGCTGCCGAGCGCCCGCGCGGCCTGGGCCAGGCCCTGCTCCCTGCGCGGCCTCACGCGCTCCCGAGGCTGACGCCACCGTCACCCACCGCGTGCTACAAGCACGCTGCCTTATTCCCTTCTCTGCTGCAAGACCTGCCAGGGCACACCTCATGCCACGGCTGACCACAGCACGCAGGCGCAGGGCTGAAGCCGGGCGCTGCTCCTGCCCCCGCAGCACCGTGTCCTGCCCGCACACCCCTCCAGGCGGGACGGGGGGAGCCAGCCCACGCCTGCACCTCAGGCTCTGCCTGCACACAGAGACAGTTCCCAGCCAGGTGGGCATCAGGAGAAACCCTCATTATTTCCTGCAAAATGCTTCAGCCACGGCAGTACAAGCGGTTCCCGCACCTGCAAAGCGAAGGAAGAGGAACTTAAGAGGGCTTGACCTGCTCTACTTGACCCAGAAGACCGACACCTACAGAAAGAAGCCATGTTCACTAGCTAACGGCGTTTCCCAGAAGAGCTCTTATTTCCTCCTGTTTTTTCATGGGCTGAGATCAACCGCTGCTCTACGTGAAGCCATCTGAAAAGCCTGCCAGCCATTATCACCTCTTGCCCCTTTTTCCACATCCTTCAGTGATACTCAACCCCGACAGACACTGAAGCGGGGCTGGAGGTGCCAGCAGCCCCCCTCCTCTCCCACGTGAGGTAGCCGCAGGACGCAGCCATGTTGAGCAGCTTCACATTAAACGCGACCTGCAGAATCCACAACACACAAGAACGCCCTCCCTACCTGAACCCAGAAGCGCGAAGACAAGAAACCCCTTGAAGCACACCTTAAAAAAGACAGTAAGACACAAAGCAGCTACTGCCTGCGTCCGGAGCAGCTCCGCAGGCCGGGGGAGCCAGGCGGCTGCCGAGGCCAGCGCTGAGCCCCCCAGCACCCTGCCAGGCTCAGACCTCGGCGGCACATTCCAGCGGGAGGGCAGCGGTGTAATAGCTTCTTGTTTATCGAGCCTGAATACCAATAGCTTCATCACCTCGCAGAATTAACAATACGAGAGCTCAAAATCTACTTTATTGGTTACGTCAAACGCTGGAAGATGCTGCCCGAATCCTGGCGGAATGGCAGGAAACAAAAGTGGTCTCAGCATGAGCAGGGAGCAGAGACTTGATTATCTGCAATTAGTGAATCGATGATTCTCCAAGACACTGATTTAGGCCAGCACTTCTTATTAGCAACAGTCAAGGAAAGCACAAGGGCAAATTGCATCAGAGCCGAGCCCAGCTCCCAAATACTGTCTCCACTGAAAATTCACATATAATTTTGCAAGGACTCAAACAGATGCGCACAACAGCACCACTCAGATTAGCCTGCCAGATACAAGCTGAACCTGACCATCAGTTAGGTGGCCTTAGTCACCACCACCATGGAAACAAGTAATTTTATTATTTTGCTCTCAATATATTGGTATCTCGGGTAGCTAGATGTTAACAGCCCCCTACTGCGGGCACAGGCACATTTAAGCAACTTTGCTCACGTTACACATCTGCACCCTTGCTGCAGAGTACAAAAGGCCTAATATGAAGCTTGGTGAGGTCCCTGGGAAGACACCCACTGTTTTGGATTAGGCCCTTCTGTTTTTAAGTACTTGATGTAATTTTGTCATGTAACATTACACAAGAACACAGCTGTATATTTAATCTCAGAGTTAAACCATTAATTTGCAAATTACAATATAGCAATACTCCCTATTAATAAAGCCATTACATAGGCTATGTTCATTTTCCATCCGGAAGTTTAAACACAACAGGTTTCACTCAAACAGCTTAAAACTAAACTATTAGTTCATTTGCAATCAGACACAAAGACAGGTATGGTGTAAAATATACAACAGCAGACAGCTTGAATATACATTTTACTTTCATTTGTCTGAGATGTTTGTGCCAAGAATCCACTTGAGCCTGCTCTTCACTCTCTTTTAATACAATTAGGGAGAAAAAATTGTTTTTAAAATGATTAAAAGCATAGCACTGCCCAGTGTCACATACCCTCCAATGGTCTTCAATGTGTGTGACTGTCTTTGAAACCGTATCAGAGCCGTTACATCACTTACAGCATGTATTTTTGGTTTATTAATCCCTCCTCCTCTAGAGGAGTTGCTGGAAGGAAAAAACCTTAACCCCTGTATTTTAAAATAAAAGCACACACAAAAAAGTCACGTAGATATTTTAAATAAGAATCAGACAGGGTTGAACCCTGATGCAGAGCAACACAGGTTCCCATTTACACTCCTATGTGATAAAATTAAAAATGCCGAGTTGGGGTAGGGCAACAGGCCCTCTGCACGAGCACCTCAAGAACGATGCAGCGATCTGCACCCACTGGGAACACCCCCAGTGCAGACCCAACAGGCCGTGCGACGCACAAAGTTGCTTGCTGATGATTTACCGAGACAAAAGGACGGGCGTCTTAATTCTTCCCCTTCGCCAGCCCAGATAAATTCCAGCCCAGAAGTACAGGAAATTAAAAGAGAACAATAAACTACGAAGACACGCGTCCATCGGGGAAGGAAATCCCGACGGGCGCCGGAGCCCTGCAAGAGTTAAAGCGCGTGCTGTCCCCGCAGCCCCGGCCCCGCTGCTCCTAGCGCAGCTGCTACCTGCAGCCACGGCCCCTCGGTAGCAACGCACAAGGGGAAGGCGCAATTTTGAGCTTCTCTTTTCATCTCTATGGTGACAAAAAGCTCCGCGGAGGGAAATCAGGGTGCCTTCCACTCAAAAGGTTTCTCATTTTCAATGACTGCCTTTCACAATATTTTAATTAAATCTCTGGTGGGGAAGCTTTAAAGCTTTAATTTTTTTTTTTCAGGTTGTGGGCTCACAACAACTACAGTAAAAAAAAAAAAAAAAGGAGGGGGGAGTAGTTTAAGCATTTTTGAAATAGAAAGGTTCTCTGAAGACATAAGAATAAATCTACCAGCTGCAAAGTTTTACAAGCCAGCATGCAAAGGGGCCAAGAAGTCATCCGGTGACCAAAATGTTGTTACATGCACATTCTCCCAGATTTTAGCTGGGGCTGAAGGACTAAACAGGAAAGGGGGCTGAGCACAGCCCAGGCACGAGCAGGGGCGGCATCAGTGGGACGGCAGCCCCTGGGGAAGCCCCTTGCTCCCCCTGAAGCAGTAACAGCACTGCACCGCTGCGGGCAAAGCAGAAGATCCAGCAGCACACTGAACCGATGGTGCTGGAAGGCTGCAGTATAAAAGCAAGGTCACCGGATTTATCTTTGTTTCCCAAGATCTCTGTTCACTGCCAGCAGCACACAGACAGCTGTAACCTCGGAGGATGGGGCACCGCGGAGGCCAGCAGCCCGCCCCAGCTCCTGCGGCAGGACTGGTGCAGGACCCACAGCCCCACCACCAGGAGCAAGCACTCCCCAGGTCAAGTCAGAGCTTTCCGACAGCCGAATGGAAAGGCTCCTCTAACGTGAAGGGGATGGAACCACTGAAGAGATGCTGAGAAGTTTGTGTAAAAGTGACCAAACATCCCGAAAATCGGAAGTGGTAGAATGCAGGAAGACCAGCTTGGGAGACTGTGGCTCCCGAGGACAGGCTTAGTAAAGGTCATTACCAGCCTCTCCACCCAAAACACTTTCTCTAGGGTGCCCGTTTCAATAGCAAAGCAGAAGCAGCTCAGCCTGCTGAAGATGCAGTGTAGAAGAACAGATGATTCTGCAGCTGAAGTCCGTGAACCACACCAGGAGATCCAAGTGTGTTAACAAACGTAAAGCTCTGGCCAAAGCACCTTACCTCTCATCCAAGCTCACTTGTATAATGTGGCAATAATACCAGCTCTCTACCTCATATAATTGCTGGAAGAACATTTTCATACCACAAGGTACTGCAAACTCCTTAAAAATCAGGCTTCGTGACTGCAAAGTTTTCAAGTAACGAGACAAACCAGGACAAACATGTCATTGATTTGTATTTATTTAAAAGTTTAACGGTTTACTGAATTGAAAAGCGAAGCCTAACTAGATATGGGAAAAGAATACTCTCATCCTCCTTTAAAAATAAGAATTTAAGCACAGGGAGAGGCAATGCCACAAATCCCCTGTAACAGACAAGCCCAGACCCCCTGAATCCCAGACCAGTGCCTTTGTCATCACGCTCAATAGAAAATGCAAGTTATTCAGGCAGGCTGACTACTTATCCTGCGCTCCCGCCTGCTCGCTGGAAATTGCTATTCTAGGAGCTGCCCAATCTGTAACGACTTCTGGATGAGTCTGCATTTGATTTCAGGGCAAAGGCCAAGCCAAGAGGGAGACCCCGCGAGGAACTCCTCCCTCCAGCCTCAGCTCATTTTTTAAGGCCGTCTCAAAGATGAAAACAAAATGCTTTAGTGCTCACAGGGGCTAAATATATGGAGTTCGAAAATGAAATACAACCTCCTTTCAAAGCCACTGATAGGCAAAAACTATGTTCTTTAAAATAAAATGCTGGAGCAGGGGTGGAAGTCATGCAGGACCAAAGGTTTCTTTTAAACTGACACAAACAGAACTGCCTATTTCTCATGTAAATTATTATTTTTTTAAATCATAATAACTACTGCAAGTCCAGCTACCCCTGTACATAAAACCCTTTCCACATACATATTTTCCTGGGGGAAAAAAGGCTTATCCCCACAAAGGAGTATGAAATAAATTGCTTTACTGAAGGTTAATAATATCCTGTCGCCGTGGTAAAAGACTCAATTACAAAACCTTCAGAAGAGCTCCCAAGGAACTCATCTGCCTGCAGTGACAGAGGCTTAAATAGCCAAAATACACAGAAAGGCTAAGCGCTTCCCAAAAGAGAGGAAAAGGGGAAAAAGATGGGGGGGTTAAGTAAAAAACCTGGAAATTGGACACTCAAGGTTATAAAAAAAAAAAAACTGCATGCACACACACAACGATGATTCCTCTCTGCACACACAATTCTCTATAATCTCAGCAAGAATTATGGCCTAGGGAGACCAGCACTAATTTTAGTATCAGATTTATTATGCAGCAGGGAGCAGAAATCAGTCAGGCCCGTCTCTCACTCCTAATGGGCAGAACTAGATCACGCTCCGGGAAGGCTCTGCTGAAGAATAGCTCGGGCCTGGTGAAAAACAAAGCCCCTGGGGCTCCCCGGAGCACAAACACACTGCGTTCTTAGAAGCCACAATAAAACACGATGATACTCCTCGTTTCTACAGTGCTGCCTGCCAGAGGATCCCAAAGCACATCAGTCAGAGCTTCCAGAGCCTCACGGAGCCGGCCGCGGCGCGGAGCAGGGCGCAGCCTTCGGGGTGCTCGGGCTGGGGCCCAGGGGGGCCCGGTGTGTTTTACCTCCCCGACAAGGGAGCCGTTCAGGCAAGTCCTCTGCGGGCAGGAGGACAGCTCTGCCTGGCCCTCAGGAGGCTTCCAGGCAGCGCTGCACTGCGATGGGGCAGAGGCTTAGGTGCTGCTGAGGAAGGAGCCGAGCGCTGCCGCCCGCACTGATGCTGGGGGAGAAGTCCCCAGTGCACCCTTACACAACCCTCACGCTGCCACATCAGCCCTCGGGCACACAGGGAGCATCCCCCAGAAGTTCACTGGACAGCAGCAGAGAGCCCTTCCCTGCTCAGCACTTCCCCTCCCTGCCCCAGGCTGTTTGCAGAAGCTTCAGCACGGTGTGCTGCGCTCTGTCCGCTCTTCTGGGTGCTCATCTCTACGTCTTAAGCATTTTCCAGCCTAGTCCCTGCATCCGTTTGTCCCCCCCGCTCAGACAGTGAACAACACCAGCACCATTCTTCGGATGCCTTGAATGCCCAGTGAAACCAGGCCTACTTCGAACAACTGTTTCCAATAAGCCAGCATCAGCCCTTCACAGAGGGCTGTCACAACTGGCTCACGCCTGCTCCCCAGCTCCCCAACAGCCCCGCGATGCAACACCAGGGCAGCCTTTGCACAAAGCTTTGTCCCCTCGTGGGAACTAAAGACAACAGGCCACCACGCACACTGCACTGGCCGTGGCTTAGCCAGGGCGATGACAGCTTCGCGAGCCCTCATCTCCTCACTTTAACCAGCGCAGAGGCGGCACGGGCACAGCCCCACAGGGGGGGACGCACCCGAGGCAGGTCGGCAGCAGCCCTCTTCAGAGGCACCCGTTATTTCCACCGGTTTGAACGTTGCAGGACACGTGAGCAGCACTTCTGTTTTCCACATCCATAAAACAAGAGTGATGACAATCACTTAGCTCATCTCCATGTGATGAGAATAAGGGTCAGATTTGAGCTAGTTCCAGTCATTTCAGCACTTCAGTCTTTTACAAAAAGAAGATGCTGATGTCTACAGAAACCTGTGTCCCACAGACTTTCTACTACAGTTTCAGAAAGACTTCTCCAAGAACCATTTTTCATTGGCATCTCACTAAGATGAAGACCAGAAACTCTAAAAATATCACTACCTCATTTTGTTTTCAAATAAAAGCCAGGCAGGTACATGCCTCTAAAAACTGCATTACCTTACTTCTTTGTGTATCTAGGCACTTTACTAGTAGTTTTCTAGTTGTGTGTTTGAAATGGCCGTGAGTGTATCAAGCAATTTAGGAGCTTTGCTTTGAGCTGCTCTAATGGAAGCTTACAGTTAACTCCTGCTAACCTCGATGACAGCAAAGACAACCAGCAATGAGTAATTTAGAAAAGTCCACCAGAAATGTACATGGTCACTCATGGTTTTTACCTAGAGTAAATAACAGATAATAGTAAATAATAGTGCTAATGAAAACAGATTTAGAAGTTGTGAATTCTCCTGCATGTTTTCCTCCATCAAAACAGCTGCCTTTTTGCCTCCAAATTTTAGAGGGGGAAATGAGAAAAAACATCGCAGTTTCTTGTCCAAAAAGTGCCTCCGTTACCCAAAAATCATCCACAGAACAGTTCACTTACAGCCCAAACTTAGCCCTGGACAACTCATGTCCTGTTTGTTAAGAACTCACAGAACTACTCCTGGCTATCTCACTTCTTCCACTGACTTCCTCAGTAAACCCGAGCAGCTGACTTCAAGGGAAGTTACGAGACTTAGAAATGAATTCAGGCATTTACACACCTGCCTGTAAAACACAAAAAGCAGGAGAGCAAGGGATAGAAGAGACAGCAATCAGGCCCTAGTAATCCTGGCCTCAACCAAGCAAACTTAAACCATCTATCCTGGTCTGCTAACTTCAATGCAAAACGCCAGAGCTCTGCACATACTGCTGCTTCTACCACTCCGGCTGCCAGGCAGCAGAGAGTCTCTCACATTTCTTAGGGCAGTGAAGACCTAAGATCCTCCTTACAAAAACAGGGACCAGATTACCGTTCAGGAATGCCACATTAGATTTATTCACTCAATTGTACTGGAAGTGCAAGTTCTTCTACAGAACAGCCCCACGTCATGTACACAGCACCCAGCGAGTTCACCAAAAACTACTTGCACATTAATGCTGCACATTTCAGACCTGCCAAGCAGCAGGAAAATAATCTTGCACATAACCACCAAATTACCTCTTCCTCCCTCTGCCTCTTTACAGCCTAGAGCACATTTTTGCCCACATAACCAGCACCAATAAGCAGGCCAAGCAATTCAGGACTTGCTCTCTGATCTCTGTTCCACCTCAAGAAGCGCTTGGCAGCATCCATTTGTCTGCCTTGATCCAACGATCTCCAGTTCTCGGCAAGACAAACAGGCGCTGTTGTCCTTCTCTCAGCTGGAGGAAATTCAGAACATTTCAAGGAAACAAAGGGATGCACCCTCCGCAGATGAAGGAATGCACCTGCCAAAGACCTCTAAGAACATTAAGAAACAGAAAAATTTCTTTTCATCTTGTCCATATAAGATGCTTAACCTGTCAACCACGTTCCTTCAGTCGCAAGCTGGATGAAGTAAGGTTATGTTTTCTGCAAGGATACTTGTCCTCCCTCCCTTTTTTCTGTAGCCATCATTTTCAAATGAATTGACGCTTTATTTTACTTTCCACATATTGCAAGAGATCAGGATTACGCAGCATCAGTGAATAAAGTTCCACACACGCTCTCATCAGCTTGATGTGTTCAGATGACAGTGATGGGGACTATAAAAGCATGAAGACAGATAATCACTGCTTATGTCTGCAATTATAGTTTCAATAAAGTTTCTTCATGGCTCTTTAGCATTAAAGCCTTTGGACTGGTAACTAAATTGCTTTCATTTTTTGTATTTTATGTTTTGCCTTCTCGACCCCCCAACACATACAAATGATTGAGAGAAAAAAGAAATGCCCCTACTAAAATATCCACCGAAGATACCCCAAAAACAGCAGCCCAGAAATCTAAACTGACTTCTAATAACTACAACAAAATCAAAGCCAGGCTCGCAAAACTTTGGGGGAAATCTTAACCATGGATGGCATTCAGCTATCATTTTATTTGATCTGGAAGATATAACACAGAAGATGTGACCGGATTAAAACAAATTTTAAAAAAAGTCACACAAGACAAGCACAACTCCCTCTTCGTACATAAATTGCTGTGGACATCGCATGCATAACCCAACGCTTCGATCACGGTTCACGGTGATTCACCAGGATTAGGCTGACATGCGGATTTAAAGCACACAGGCACCTGGCAGGAGACTCTCTCCAGCTCCCCTCCGCGCCACCCACCCACCAGTGGGACGCAGGGACCCCCGGGTGGGCAGCGGGGGACAGGCCCATGCAGTTAGGACACGGCCCATCTCTGGGGACGCGCCCCTCGGTGGAGGCACATCGGGACACACTCCTCGTCCGGGAAGGAGGAACCGCCGCAGCCACCCCTCCAGGCAGCGACAGGGAAGGTCGAGGGGCCTGGCTGCGAGCGGCGGTCACGGTCCCGCTGCACAAAGGAGAACGCCAGGCTCCAGGAGCTGAGCCACGGGGGCGGAGGAGCGTCCGGCATGGCTGAGCGCCCAGCTCTGCGGGGAAGAGAGCAGCCAACGCTATCTGGAGGCACAGGGCCCCCAGGACACCTGCAGCTTAACGTGCTCGCTCCTCTCCTCTCGTTTCTGAGGGCACCAGGACCGGCCTGCGCTGCAACGCGGTTTGAGCCCGCTGCCAGCCCCTGCCCTCGCCTCCCGGAGCCGCCAGGCGAGCGCTGCGCCCCAGCCCCCATGGCAGCCCGCAGCGCCACGTGACGGCATCAGCCGTAACTCGCACCACAAACCACCTCTCGCACGCTGCGGCCTAGCGCCCTTATCTTGCTTCCCCCCTCCCCAAAGCCTCGCCCCGCCGGCCCAGTTCGGAAACCCGAGCACGCAGCAGGAACCTCGGCGTTCAGCGGTTGCAACCTCCACCGTGCCCCACAGCACCGGGGCTCTTGAGTCAGGGCCTCCCCTCCTGAGCTCTCGATCAAAAGTCGTTAAAAACAAAAAAAAACCCCTCACTTTAATCCCTCAAACAAGTCACCAAGAGCTGGCAGCACACGATACTGCTTCGCTTCACGCACTTCCTTCCCAACGTCCAGGGCCGCCGTCAGCATCTCTTCAGAACAGAGGAGACCGTTTACCTCACAGCACCGAACCCGGGGGTCAGGAAACAGCTGCGTTCTCTGCCACACTGAGATACTTTGGGTAATCCCTTGTGCCATTTTTTCCTCCGGCCCTTGCTTCTTCAGGATCAGTGGCAGCATCCCCAGCAGCACCAGGGCCTTACTTCGTCTGGGTTCCCACACGCTCCTCAGAGCACCTCCACCGACACTAGGCTGTGCTGACCTCGGTGCACCTGGGACACGACCATCACACACAAAGCGCAGGTTTTCAGGAGGCTTTATCACCAAGTACAGTTTGAACAGGGTGGAGACCCAACTTCAGGTGTGTGCAGATTCAGGAGGCCACCCAGCCAGGGCCAGAGTTATCGAGATGACCTACAGCATTGACTGGGGAGGAAGGTAAGCTATCTAGCACAAATATATCAATCAAAAAAATGAGCAAACTGAAACAAAAATACAAGGGAGCCCCAGCCACCAGACTGACAGCCCTCCCTGCACCTGGCTCGGCTGGGCTCGTGTGGGACTCCCACGAGATCTCCCAGGAGATTCAGGACGCTGCAGAGAGCAGAGGCACAGCATTAAACGCCACAGCCCACAGCAGCCCTGCACCAAAAGGTGGGGTGCTAGTACCGTGTCCTCAGCAAATTCCTGCGATATTTCACATCTCCACATCAGATTTCTTTTCCACGTTTTCTATTCCCTTCTACATCTCACTAAGCACCCAGGGTTGCTTTAAACTTTGCGGGTCTGCCAAACACAACGCCAGAAGTAGGCAGATTTCACCAGCAAATGAGCATCTTCTATAACCTTCTGCAACATTTTGCAAGCCTTTGGCAAACACAGGACAAACACCGAGCATCAGGCTCAATGTGCAGCTCAGACTCCGAGCAGAGAACAGCACCTGTGCATCTCTGAACATCAATGATTGATAACAGGGCCAAATGGAAAACTACACGTTTCCTGCTTTCAGTAAGTGCTGCAGAAAAAACACCAGCAAGGTCCCTGCAGCAGCACCGTTCTCCAGCAGCGCACCCAACAGGAAACCAGCCCTAAGGGTTTGCTATTGACAAGCTTTTACCACAATCCATGCCTCCAACTTGAGTGACACCTCTCAATCCAGCTGGATTTACAGATGCTTGGGACAAACACTCCGCTCTTTGCAAACTCCTTACACACCCCATCTAATCACCCTTCGGGAGGATTCCTGTACAACATTTATACAGCAATTCTAACAAAAACCTCTAGTGACTCTAGCTAGTAAGTTCTCTACTTCTGCCAGCATTCAAGGAGCTGAAACTCTTGCTGGCACTTCATAGTCCTTATTTTAAGGGAATCAAATCTTCAAAACGCTTTTTCTCCCTATGCTCCTCGCCTTCCCGTTCATGCAAAACCGACCCACAAAACAGCATAAAGATGAGCTCAGAATCAAGAATACTAAAACACAAAGGAAAACAGCACAGGACAGGTCTGGGGGACTAGAAGTTCATATCCTCTGGGCAATACCAGCATTCCCAGTGAGCTGGGCTAAGCCACAAGGGCTGGAACTGCTCCAGGGCTTGGCCCAAGCTCCCAGCCAAGGGAAGAAGCACAGCAGCCTTGCTCCGGCTGTACCTCACAGTTACAAGGCCCATACAGAAGAAAATAAAACCAATAGGACTTAACAACTTCAAACCTTGGGAACTACTTAATTCACTAGATATTAGTTTCTTTCCCCCACCCCACCGTTTTCCCTCCCACCTGCCAGGCCACCTCATTACTGTCACTCTACATCAGCTCTTGCTACAGTAGCTTTCTTGGACCTTTGCCCCTTTAGTCAGCTTGAAACCTCTTCCCTATTGTACATCAGAGTCAATGGAAATTAATGCAAGTCCTTGCTGGGGGAAGGGAAGGGCAGAGGGAATGACGCTTTCTGCTGCTGTCGATATTACTTTTCCCTCACCCTTCTTGCCACGTACACCTCACCAACATATTAAGAAGCCCTGTTTGCATTTAACTGCTCTTGCTAAAGTCTCTGGAACTATTCCTCATGTGTAATGTTTCAAATGTGTTAGCAGGGTACGGTCCTTCTTTCTAATCTAAAGCTCCGAGTACAGTCTTAATACATAAATTAAGCCTACTTGATCACAACAATCCATACAGCTGCAGATCTCCCAGCACGATGAACAACTGAGCAAGGGCAAAGCACTTGCTAACATTCTTAACATTTGCTCTGCACTCAAAAAATAAAGGAAACATTTTCAACAGGAGAGCAGCAGAACGTCAAAGTTTAGAAGTAACTTATTAATACCGCATGCTGATCCGACTACAGGGCTTCACATTAACTTGAAAGTTACTCAGCAAACCACAATTTCTACAGCAATATCATCTTAGAAACCTAAGCCACGTTGAACACTACTCACATAGTTTACAGAATTATTCCAGTGACTAAGGCAAACAGAACGTGTGATTGCAGGACTAGAGACTAAATTAAGCTTAGACGATTTTTAAAAAAATAATCACATACTACAGAGACCCAGCCTCATGCTTGCAATTACTTTTTTGAGGCAGCAGCAGATTAGTAAGTATTTTCTTGTGCGAGAGATCCTCTGGTGGAAGAGAAAATACGAGAGAGATGAAACTGGCTATCTCTGAAAGAGAAGTGATGGAACTGACCGTATAGAAAGTACTGTCAAACACACAAAGTAATCTTTTAATCTTTTTCTGCTACAGGCTCCTCAGTTCAACAAAGCATTTAATAATGTGCTTTTAGTCCATCCTGATTCAGCAAAGCACTTACCCACATGCTTATGCCAACTTAAGTATATGCTTAAGTGCTTTTGCACAATAGGGACGGAGAAGGTTCAGGCCCTGCAGATGAGCCAGTTTCTGAAAGAAGCCCTTTTTTTCCCCATAAAATGACTGGCTCTATCTACAGCTTCCCTTCCCTTTAGAGCATGACCCAAAACGTGTTGGAAGAGAACATTAAAACACAATTGAAAAGTCAAATAACTATTAGGAACAGCAAAGACATCTACGTGTGACTTAACAAAATAGAAGAGCTGTTCTTTTTCCTTCCCAGCACAGCATATACCTTGATCTGCAGACATCACTTTACCCCGTTTCACTAGCTCTCCTCTAAAAATAAGTTACAAGTTCCCCTAATGCTTTGGATTTCACAACATTTGAGACTATCACCAGAGTCAACAGGCTAAAAAAAGAATCCATTAGCATTAACTGGGCTGTCACTGGCAGTGACAAATAAATGAATTTGATGGTTTTAGATCAGTCATTAGCAGACCTACCCCCGGGCTGATAAAGGCTCAGCACTTTGCAGACGAGATGTACTCAATCTGGAAGCAGAGAGGAGTGTACAAGGATGTTAGCATCCCATCTCCCTATCCTGTCTTATTTCAGACCCTTTTCTGGCATATCGAAGCACCCAGGTCTTAGTAAAGTTACGGCTAGATGCCATTAAAAAAATCTAATAATAGAGAAGAACAAAGGGAATGGAGAAACACACTTAAAAAAAGTTAAGCAGTGTTCAATTTTAATTTTTAAGTGAGCAGTAAGTTAAAATGAAAAATACACTAGACACAGCTTTTGTGTTTTTTTTAACACAAAAGACATCCTTAGGCAATGATAATAGAAAGACATATATTTTACACAGGACAGGACAGTCTCTGGGGATTAAGGACAATGTGAGCATCTACCTGAGTGTTTAGGGAGAAGAAATAAATGTTTACATCTCCAAAAATAACAAGGTGATGAAAATCTAGCTCTGCTCTTGCCTCTGACAAAACCCACTGCACTACAGAATGCCTTGCACAGCCACTTTTTCCTCTGGCTGCCAGCATGAAAGAACAGAGATCATGTTCTGCCTCAAACAGATCACAGAGAGCAAGTAGCTGAGCCCAAGAATAATGGGTTTTAAAACCCTGATCCTCTACTACCTGAGAAGATCAGCCAAGACTCAGACTCATCAACTTTTTCATTTGAGCACCTGATGCCAAAGGGAGACGAGTTTTAAGAGCCGCTTACGCTGAACAAGGCATCTGCATCAGGGTAGGCTGAAGATACCCACACACTGGCCATCAACTGCAAAAAGAAGTCCCTCATACCCTTTGGAAAAGACTTCATACTCTGTATGCAGAAGATAAAGCAATCTTATTAAGGTACACATATGTGCCCAATACCAAGAGCAGTAAATACTACCTCTCTTATTCTATCCAGAGCTGCAAATGCAGGGGAATAAAAATAATAATAATAAAATTAATAGCAAAAAGGTCTGACCGAGCTGCTCTTGAGCCTGGTAGGAAAGGAAGGGTGGCAGGAAAGGAAGAATCCCAAGCTCTGCTCACGTGTTCAGGCAGTAGTCTTTTGAAAAGGACTTCAGAGTCTACCCTATACTTAAAGCAAGAAGGGAAGTAGTGGGACTAACCCGGAGGAGTTTAGAGGAAGAAGCAGGGGAGGAAACAAGAGAAGTCTTGACTTCCAAGGTCCATCATTTGCTTTGGAATAAAATCTCTCCGCTGCTCTGGCTCACACTTATCAAAGAGCCAAGGGATGCAGACACCCTACCTATGGTTAACTTCATTGGAATCAGACATCTAAATCCACTGTTTCACTTTTTGAAAAAAAAAAAAAAATCCCAGGTTAGGCTGGGTGTTATTCCAAAAGGGCATGCCCTCCATTTGCTGCCCTGGAACAGCCACCTTCACGTGGGTTTAACCGGAGCAACTCCAGTGAAAGGAGAGTTGTTGATGCTCTGGTTTTTGCCCAAGAAGGAGGAGCAGATGTGTACGACAGCATCTCTTGCAATCCATGGGCCCGGCCAGACAGGAAACCAGCTAGTCCACAGACAAGGTACGCACAGTTCGCCGCTACACTGGCTGACTTGAGCACAGAGACGCCAAAACTAGTTATCAGTCCTGTGCTGTCCTCTGTCAGGATAAAACATACCCAACAGAAACACCAGTATGCAGCGTCACCATTCGACCACCAGACTAAACGTCTGTCTCACCAAATAAAGCCCTTTTGCTATTCCATGCTGGACAGTCACCAGAATACTGGGCCCAACCAACGCAGATCAGATCCCAAATTACCACGCACAACCCTGACAAGAACAAGCTCCACTCCGGGTGGTCAGCAGACCTCCAGCAGCTCCCAGCAGTAGTTGGGCTGCCCCCACAGCCGCTGCAGAGGACGCAGTCTGCAGTCAGCAGGTCACACACGGTGCTGGCGAATGCTGTGAACACTGCTACCGGTAGCTCCAGCTTGCTGACTTGCCAGACCAGCTCCCAGCCACGTGCACCATGGCCCCATAGTAGTGCCAGAACAGGCTCCTCGGTCCCACGCTGCAGGAACCCGAGCACAAAACACAACTCAGGGAGCAGCCTCGTTAACTGCGAGTTTGGAGTGAAGTTTTATCTGCCTCTGCCTCACGCACTGCTTTGCACAACAAAGCATCCAAATATCTGTACCAGTAAGTTTCACAAGCACACTTTCATGACCAAAGAGCTTCTTCATGGACTGAGGCCGTTGTCTTTCTGCTCTTCAGGGTGGGGTTTTTTTTTGCCCCCTTCTCCTTTTTCTTTTTCAATAACTCTCCAAAGAAGGGGGTGGTGGTGCAGGGGGTGGAAATTGCTCCCATTTGAGAACATCTAGCGAACGTGCTACATTTGCTAGGGCTTTTCCAACCTACCGTAGCAGGTAAGGTCAGAGCTGACAGGCTGCGTATATCACAAGTCAAATGACAGTAGTCTTTGGTATTCAAAAAGAGGGTACTAAACCACTTCCTTCCCCTGCCCACCCCCGTCACAGCTGCTTTTTAAGGATTTTATGTCAGCAGAGTTACAAACAATCAACTGTTAGAGAGCTCCTTCCAGCATTTGGAAGCAGGACAGATTGTTATCAAGGAACAGCAGCCTCCAGAACATGGATGTGTATTCTCTTCATCTCGCTGACAGCCATAGACTGGAACCTCAGCGAGTCAAACCCCTGCAGCATATTTCCAAAAACAATGGCTTCAAGTCATCCTGGGCTTCACAAGGAGAAGGATTACACATCACTGCGTAATCCACTGGAGGCAATCACCGAGGATTTTCTGCAAGGGTCATTCTCAGAAAATCAGGGAAGAATGCTCCGCTGTTACAGCCTGCCACTTCTTGCTCAGTAACCAATTTGCATCACCAGAGAGGTGTCAAATCGTGAAGATGCAGTTAAAAAAAGCCCAAAAGAAAGCGTTTTACTGGGACAGTCTGAAAGAGGAGGCCCAGCCAATTAAAATCAATCAGAAGGGGGAAGGAATGGACACAAATCATTGTGCGCGCCCACAGAAAAGTGAGCGTGACCCCACAGGCCACAGCGAGGCGCGATCTGGCAAGGAGGCGCGTGCGGCCCCAGAACCCGCGGCCGGCCGGAGCTGAGCACCCCGGGCAGGTCGGGAGGGCTCCCACAGGGAGGAAGGGCCCGGTGGAAGGAAGGCGCTGCCGGCAGGCCCCACGAGCGAGCACGGCCTTCCCACAACCCAGCCTCCTCCTCCACAGCCCCGTACCCCGTCACCGAGACCACCGGAGAGAGCTGAGCCCTTTGCGTTTGGCTACACGCGCCCGGGAGGACGGCTGGTGGGGGAAAATGAAAAAAAAATAAAAAATCTCCCCGCGTACCTAGAGAGAGACAGAGACGTTTCATTAAATGCCATTAATCTCCACAGACCCAAGCATTAGCTAGTTAATTAGACTAAAGCACAGTCGCATTTTAACGCTGAACACTCACTATTCAACTGGGATAAATGAACAACTGAAGTCCAAAACCTTAATCCAGTATCTAATTAAAAAACAGAAAACAAAAAAATCCAGATTATAAAATACAATCCAGAATAATGTATCACAATTGATGTAAAATCTGTTCTTCACTGCACATGATTTTCTCCAGTTTCGTGATAAAGCCCCTTTCAAGTCTTTTGTCGTCCCTCCTCCCCCCCAAGTACCCTGTGGAAATCCCTTAGAAGGGACAAGTACATAAAAAGCAGCTACAGACAGCGCTGACCTCTCTCCAGACAGAGCAGTTCCTGCTAAGAGCAACGTACATTCCAGAACTGACCCCACACATTTCTCACCAAAAGCAAAAACTACCAAGAAAAGCTACTTGAAGAAAAACAAAATCCCTTTTGTAAAAATGTCCTGTTAAACAATGCAAAAACCAGGTCCATTTAAGACACTTATATCTGCTGCATAAGACATGCCCTGTTTTTGGTGTTGTTTTTTTTTATTTATTTATTGTTTTAGAAGAAATTACAAAGGACAGTTTAACAGCTCTGTTGTAACTATTATTAACTTTTACAAATAGCACTATAGAAACAGATACCTGGTAGTTGAAGACAGTTTGTAAAGTAAGTAAGCCTTCAAAGGTATTGGGCAGGGGGAAAGGAACAGCAACCACAGTGCAAGATCACCCTCATGCAAGATAATCGTCTTGAATCATGAAACCTTACCAATTTTTAGTTTCCTGAATTTTATCTGAAAGACAGCGTTAATTCAACAACATAATCCAGAAGCCACAAACCCTGCAAACTGTAAACTCTGCTCAGCATGGAAGCAAGCCAGGCAACTCATTATTCACTAATTAGTTATTAGATATGTCCAATGAAGAAAAGAACCCCAAAATACTTGACTATATTAGTTTGGTTCAAAATTCTGCAAGTAGGCTGTTAGCTTTGTTGTTGTTGTTGTTTGTTTTTATTTTAAAGAAATCACCAACACCTCTCCTGCTCTATGCCTAAGGTTCTTAAATTACACGTTGTTTTTTCCAGATGCACGCTTTGCACAGCATATAATGCTATAGCTCCACACACTATTAAACTGCTTGCTTTCATAAAAGCTATATACAATAAAATTGTTAGGTTAAATTTGCTCAGGTAGTCTCCTGCCATGAGCTTTCACCTGTTCTTCCATATTATAAACGTGCCTCTACAAATTTGAAGTCATCTTCCCACTTTTTAAGCAGGATACCAAAGCAACCCAAGGTGATTATAGTGTATGCAAGTGGCGTACACCAGATAAATTAAATTCTTCCTATAGATTCTCAGAAACAAATAGTAAGAGTAAGTTGATTACAAAAGTTTTCTTTTGGCCTCTGACTTTCAGAATTCAAATGCAACTGCCCACACATTTGGATCTCAAACTGATCTGTTGCTTTCATTAGCCACAGTCTAAAGAGCAACAACAACCACTTCTATTCCATAAGCAGGTCCTCCAGAGGAAATGGCACCTAGCGATGCTTCAGAGCAAGCAGCAGACAGAAGCATCGCTGCGCACAGCTAAAGCATCTTTGTCCCTGCGCGGAAACCGGCCGCACTACAGCAAGAGTGCCCTGGAAGAAGGTCACTCCTCCAGCCAGCGGTAAGGGACTTAAAGCTCATTGTTTCACTGCTCTTGCAAAAGAACACCCTGTGCCCTGAAGAGTTCAGAGCTTCCTCAGAAACTTGCTATCCAACACTTATTAAGTCTCCAAACACATCTCTGAAGTTATGCAAAAGAAAACTTGCAAACAATGAAGGCAGAGATATATTCCCATCCATCACAACCACAGAACTGAAAGCTCAGCTCAAAACAAGCTCAAAGTCTGCACTTAATCCAAACGCTCTTCATAAACACCATGCAAAACACATTGCGTAAAATAGCATAACAAACGCGAGTAATGCAGCAACGATCTCCCACCACAACGAGAGAAGCCTCTGGTTTTCAGCCAGTGGCAGCTGAGCGGGACTCTGCAAGGAGACGGTTAAACTGGAGACACGTAATATCGCACAAAGCAGCTCTCCTGTAGTTTCACAGCCATACGCTGATACCCTTAAGACGCCATGCACTCCGGCTTTAAAAGCTTTCATTGCCAATTCCCTGTTTGAAACCTGAACTGCCTGGCAACAATGATTCTCTGTGTGCCTAAAATCCTATTATCGATCCTCCTACTTACCTTAGGCTGTGCTCGTCGGGGAAATGCAACTTTAGGGTCAATCTGAGGAAAAAGAAAGGGGAAATCAACAAGATAGCTTTTGTTGTCAGGGTTTCTTTTTTTTTTTTTTTTTAATCACTGAATTATTAATCCCTCATTTCTCAGGCTTATAATTCAGCACACGAGGTCATCTAGAACTACTCTGGAAGTGAGAGATCACAGTCTGGGTTTGTCGGGTAGTTTTTTTTGGCAAGGGGAGGGAGATAAGAAGAGAGAAAGAAAACATCTCTTCTGTACATCCCCTGCGTCAACTTCGGGGCTACAATCTCTGCTTGCACCCAGGGAGCTCTGTGTAGCCTCTGGGTGCTACCTCTACAACAAAACTGCACACTAAACCATATCTGCATGCTCTGGAGGTTGCACAGAAAAATCAGCGGTCCTGATCAAGATCTTAACCTGTTGTTTTTGACACCTGCACCTTCCTTCAGTTGGGCTTTGGGTTACTTCATTTTTTGTTTTCTGTTTTGTCAACAGACTAGCAACACTACACAAAAAAAGAAATGCAAAACTCAAGTCAGATTATCTCAATTAATTATTAGAACTAAATCGTTAGAAGGAATGCAAAATTATCCTTCATAACAACATCGCTAATTGATCTGGTATACTGCTTCCCTCAAAAAATATGGGTGAGCAATGAAAGACTCTGGGGTGGAAAAAGAAGAGAGCAAGACAAAACATGCAGGCACTTTAAACCAGAAGGGACCAACTTCTTAAGGATTTTCCATGAAGGAATTACCTAAAGCATTCTTGAATGTAGCATGCTACCACGAGACAAAAAGGAACAACAACAACAACAATCTGTGTCACCCCACGGTCCCTTGTTTCAAGGTACAGCATTGACTCCCATCATGCTGCATAAATTAGAAACCGTGTCCACTTCGCAATTCCAAAATGCTACTTCTGCAATTGAAAAAAAAAAATCCACGAGGGTCACCTTTAAAAATTAAAAGTTCTCTACCAGTCAAAAATCACTTAAAAATAAAAAGCATCATAAATGAACGGCTGGATGTAAATTTTAAAAATCCCACCTTCTAAACAGATGTCCATCTCAAATTGTCATCTTTAAAAATGACTGCAATAAAATGTCTACGTGCTCCTGCTTGCACCTGTATTTTTTTTTTAGCAGCATCTGCACACAGACATGTTCTAAATAAAGAGACTGGAAAAGGATGTTTTAAAGGACTGAATCCTACCTTAACTGTGCAATTTGCGACTGCCTTCAGTGTCATCTCTGACTGCATTACAAACTTTAATCCTGACCATGCTAAGGCATATCTAAAGAAGTAGAGGCTTTGATAGTTTGGGTTTGGTTTTTGTTATATTCCCCCCCCAGCTAATCCTGAACGAGGAGATATTTCAATATGATATTGTCATTCCTGTGGTGATTTGACTGATAAATAACCACGGGCCTCTCCTAAAAAGCAGTTTTACTCAATTAATATGTCAAAATTGCAAACGTCACAAACATTTGATGTGCAACTGATAAACTAATTTGTCTGCACTGGATACAAATAGAGTATCTTTTCTTTTTTTAGAACATACCTGAGAAATGAGCGATTACATGCCACTTAATTGTTCGAAAAGCATAAAAAGTAAAATTCTTTATCTAGAAAGCTAACCTTTTCATAGAGATTAACATTATCTACAAATATATTCAGCACTGACTAGGCATTTGTCTACTGGGGAAATACAACAGGTATGGATTTTCCACAGAGATACCCAAAGGTAGAGGCAAATATGCACGTTCCTGCATTTGCTTCTCAAGTCAAAGATTTCTCAATAAAGGAGAACGCCAGTCCCACCAGGACGACATTGCTGCAGCGTCCCACTGGCAAAAGAAGTTGGGAGAGCCATTAAATTCTGAAGCAAAACAGTCATTTCTGAAGGTCGGCTCAAAGAGCATGGAGATCTTTGCACCACAACAACTGCACTTATTTCTTAAATAAGTGATTTTCCTTCACAAAAACTTCTGGATGCACACCATCAGCATTTTCAGATGAACGCTACCGATAAACATGTCAAATCCATACCTTTTGCATAACCCTGTCAACTATTTAAACAACAACCAAAAAAAAATCTACCAAATTAAAATTAGTTAGTTAGGTACAATTCTACTTACTGTATCTACAAGTCCTCTAGGAAATGACTATAATACTATTTCTGATATGAATGGCCATTACCTAAACAAAGCTTTTAACGTAACTGTAAACAAGAGCGACGTTTCCATGCCAATACCCAACCGATCTGCCTCCTGTGCTGAACGTTGAAACAGAGTCAAATGCTATGTTATACTAAAGAACAGTTACTACAACACGTTTACAGATAAATGGCTGAAAGGGAGCCTGGCTGCTCGTGTGCGTTACTTTTAGGTTGCATTCTGACTGTAAGGCTGATTTGTTCTTCAAATTGATTCAGTCATTATCACACAATCAAAATCGAGGCAAATTTGTCCTGGTCAAGCTTTTCACCCCTTCCCCAAGGAAAAGAAAATTAATATATTGCAGAGACTAAATGGCGATAAAGGAAAAAAGATGGGGGAGGACCTAATTATAGGCAGAAATGAGACAGGGTGTCCTCCCATGATATTTTTTTAAACTCTCATTCAAGATACTGTTTGTCTTTGTTCTTCTTATCTAAATTTATCTTTTAAAACACATAGAGAATACAGCTGTACACGAAAAGTCTGGTGACTTTAATCTCTGAAGCACAGTTGAATCAGTTATCATACCATATCTGATTAAACCTAAAATCAAATTATTAAGGCATGTGAAAGCATGGGCTACGTGTTCAGACAAGCCCAACAGAATTTGTAGGTCAAATTAAAACCCTAAATTCCACCTGCTTCTACAAGGGCTTTGGGTTTTTTGTTTTCACAGAAATCACATTAAAAATCATACACTCGTGTTTGCTCCCTGCTTGTTCTATTCCTCAGCTAACTGCATCTCATCCACACAGGTACACGCAGGATGTTCCAGCCCTGAGACAGGATTCTCCCTACCACCATGCTCGCGTTAAAACATTTCAGATCTGGAATGCACGCTATAAAGGACGGTTACAGCAACGAACACATTTGATACGTTCAGCAGAAGCTCTCTGCCAGACAGTTGAACCAATACGATCCTTCCCTTCCCAAAACACGACCCTCCTCAGACCGATCGGTACCAGCGCAAAAATGACCTCTACCGGCGTCCTTTCCCCCACCCTCCAGGTTTGCTGAGGCTGAACATTGAAACAAAGTGAGGCACACGTAAACTTCATCATCCCTCAGCGTGGCCTCGATTGCAGGGAGAAGAACGGGGCCTAACACACGGGGCGCCTATTGTTTGACCCAACGCTGAACGTGCACCATCAGGTCAAGGGGTGAACTTCATGTTTAAAATAAAAACAAAAAAAAACATGCCAGTGTAACGTTCATTAAAAAATAGATCAGATGAACGATCTCATGAGCGGTGTCCATATGTTATCCACTGGAGACTGAGCGCAGCAAAAAGCTTTGCAGAAAGGACAACAAATCAGGACTTGGGCTGCTCTGCCACCGCCAACCTCGAGCTCTCGTACAGCTCCCCAGAATTACTGGGCAGGGGAGCCTCTCCGAAAAAATGGCTTAGGGAGTGACACCAGAGGCAGCTTTTGTGATCTGATGGTAAGTCACCCCTTCCTCGAGACACACACACCGGTAAGGAAATAAATGGTCGATCGCAGCAATAAAAAGTTCCCTGAGGAACGCCTTCTGCAGCGGAACACCAAAAAAGTTAGATTTCACCCTACAATTCTTCTCAATGTCACCGCTCGATAAAACACAAGGCTAGGGGAGGAGCCAGCAGCTGGTATGGGAAGATTCGGATTGAAAAAAAAAGAAGGAAAAAAGAAAAGTTACAGCGTTTCCTCTGTTAAAAGTGAACTCCGGGAGGGGAAAAAAAAAATAAAAAAAAAACAACAAAAAAACACAGAAACACAGAAAGAGCCGCGGAGGCCGGCGCTGCCTGCCTCAATGACAGCGTGACACGGCCGGGCCCCCCCCCCCACCCACCGTCTTGGAGTCCCGCTCGTGGTGGGGCTGGGCCAGCACTTTGTCCACGCTCGCCGGGTCCGCGAACGTAACAAACCCGAAGCCTCTGCGAGAGACAAA
>CM021715.1:10520168-10562160 GCA_011074415.1 Stictonetta naevosa
CCCCGCCGGGCTCCGTGTGGAGAGCCGGCCCGGGTGGGGGGGGGCCCGCCGCACACAGGGAGAGCAGCGGAGGGTCCCCAGCGAGGGCAGCGGCACCGTGCTCGAGGGGCGTGAGGGAACGGCAGGGAGCCGGACGGAGCTGCCCCGTGGCCCGGTGTCCCCCGCCCGGTGTCACAGTGGCCCTCACGTCCCAGCATCACAGCGTCCGTGTCACGGTGTCCCCATCGCACTGTCCCCATCCCAGAGTCCCGCCGCCCCCACAGCCCAGCACTTCACACCCCAGTGTCCCCGGTGCCGCCCGCAGCTTTGCTCCCGCTCGGTGCCCAGCAGCGCTGCAGCCGGAGGTGGGAGCAGCGCGGGGCTGCCAGCCGTTGGCACGGTCAGACGAGGTGCCAGCAGTCGGTTTCACCTCAAGAAGCCCTTATCAGCGGTGCAGGCCCCCCGCCCAGCAGGACCAAGACACGGTGCCCTACATCTCCAGGGGTGTCCGATGACGTCCAGCAGCTGCACCGGCCCCAGCCCTGGCCCCAGCCCCTGCAGTGGCCGTCAGGGGAGCGGGGCCTGGTTTAGGGCACCCCGCAGCCTCCCTGAGCCCGGTACAGGGAGCGCGGAAAGGGTGAGCAGGGGGCAGCTGGTGGGCAGAGAGAGCTGGAGTGGAGCCGGCTGCAGTTCAAGAAGGAAATTCGTATTTCTGTGTATTACAAAGAAACCTCTGCTGTTATCCCCTACATAAGGGAAAACTGCGGCCCGGTGGCTTTGGCCAGGCTTTGTCGGTGCCGTCTCGTCTGCCTCTCCCAGCGCTGTGGCCAGGTTCAGGCAGGTGACCAGTTTCAATCTATTCAGTCATTTTTGCTATTTCTCTTGCACACATCGTGTAGGTTTACAAATTCAGCTCATTTTCGGGCAGCTTCCCATTACCCTGCTGTGGTTTTGCCCTTGGTGAGGGTTACAAACCCGAGCGGTTCACATATACATGTCAGGCTGGACGCAGATTGTTGGGGCAGAAACCTCCGGGTCCTTGCCCCCAGCATCCTGGCAGCAGCAGTCCGATGGTGCCGGAGGAAGAGCCCATTAATGCCCCATTTGCAGAAACCAAGGATGTGTGTCAAACCCGGTGAGGGGACAAACCCCATCCTCAGCTGGTAAAAACACAGGGCAGGGGCAAGCCTCTGCTTTTCTCTGGAAAGGAAGCAAGTGGTAACCCCCTGACAGGATTGTTCAGTGGTCCCGTAGCTCCTTTTGGACTTAAACCTCTTCTCCCCTGAGTTTATTCCTTCCCCCATCTCTCTCTTTGCTGTCTCCAGTCCTAACGTGGGGCCAAACCAGAAGCAGGGCTGAGAGGCACATAAACAGGCTCTGCAAACCGCCCCTTGGTTGCGAGCTTTCTCTGCGCCACGTGCAGGGTCTCCTCCACGCAGTGCTCACTCAGCCCTGCTGCTTCCTACGAGGCACGGCACAGATGCCCTGAGCCAACACAGCTTTGGCAGATGGACGCGGAGCTGGAGCATCCCGACCAGCACGGCCAGGCTGAGGTTTGTCCTCCACAGGGAAGCAGGGAGAGCTGCAGGGCTGGAGGCAACATTCTGCAGCGTGGGGTCCTGATGTTCACAACTCCCATCCTATTTTTTTTTATCAAATTCGGTGAGCATGATCAACCCCTGCAACAAACCCTTGAGGAAAAGGTGGCCTTTCTCTCTCTTGCTGCCACACCAAGAGCCCTTTCCAGCCGGGATGCCTCACTCAAACATCAAGCGATGGGACAAACATCGCTGAGTGGGCAATGCCACAGCTTGGCCACAGCTTTAGCTCCTGGAATTTGCACCCCTCCCAGCCCACACATTGCGTAGGGGCGAGCAGCTGCCCGTGGTGGCTCGGGCACACTGCGCCGGGCACGCTTGCAGCCCCCATGCAAGAGCAGCGTGCTCGTGGGCTGAGCGCTGCCCGGCCCTGCCCGTCACCAGCGCAGTGAAAGCAGCGTCTGTGCCTCACGTGCCGTGGGGTTCTCATCAGCAGACCTGCGCCGAGTTGATTAGTTATTCATGTTTAATGCAAGATGAAAAGTGCTGCAGTACAGAGGAGTGCCTGTGGAAGGTTTATTACCGTTCAGGGGATTCCCTGCCTGGTAGGGAAAAGAAACAGCAAGTTTTAGTAACATCTCTGGATGAGATCCAGAGAGAACAAGTTTCTCTGCCGCCTGGTCCGAACACAGAGGACCCAGGCACCCACCTTTGCCACCCTGGATGTGTGCACACAGGCAGCAGAGGGGCCAGCACTGCCATGCTGCTTCCCAAAGCCTCCACAGCCAGCACAACCCCAGGGAAGGGGCCACGTTGCAGCGACCCCTCTGCCAGGATGCTGCGGTGCCTGACGCCCACGGGCACCACGACGGGAGCGCCTGCTCTCCTCCTCTCCAGCCGCCAGCGTTCGTGCTAAAGATCCGAGCTCCCAACAGACTTTTGGAAGGAGCTAATGAACTGCGAAGCTGACATCTGTAACTGCTGCTCAGTGGTAATATTGTCCCTAGCTGCACAATTAAAAGTTGGAGCATTTATTCCAACAACAAGGAAAGTTACCGCTATCGATACAACCCCAACCAGGCTTTAGCTGGTAGCGCTGCAGAGAGCTGAATTCGCGTTCACACACCTGTCCACGTACTCTCACAGCACCTACTCCTCGTCAGCAGGTTTTAGCCTCACTGTTTGCCTCTCAACATACAGCAACTCCGCTTCACAGGTCAGAAATTGAGGTGCTGTGTTCGCTGAGGTAAGCTTTTAGAGGGCCTAACTAACACCTGGCTCTGCATCTCACCAGAGACACACGCGTCCTGGGAGTCCAAGTGATTCTGAAATACACAGATGTTGGGCTCCTAAACCTGCCAGGGGCTTTCGGAAATATTATGTCTGTTTAGGAAGGTGGAAGCAGGCAGCTGAGCAAGGTGCGGTCCTCATCGCCCGCATGGCAGCCGTGTGCCCTGCTTGGACATCTCGTCCACGCCGTGCGGTGCTGCTGGACGGCCGCACCTAACGCACAGCTCCTGGAGAAGGAGTTCATCTCACTGCTGCAGGAGAAATCTGCATTTATGTTTTGTGTGTGCTATAAATTCAGTGTCGTAATAAAAAGGGTCTAAATCTTTACTGAATAATTCATTTTCGTGCGTAAGGAAGAAATAATGACTTATATTATATTCCATCTATCATTTAATAAGTTCTTGGGATTGATCGGCCGGCGGGTTTCGGAAGTCCCTGGTCACTGGCGGTGCGCTGCGGGCAGGCCTGCCTGCTGCCCAGATGCGGCCTCACCTGACAAATGGTATTTAGACAGCATTACGGAGTGGCGATGCACGGGGGAGCTGCCAGGAAATCAAAGAGCATTTAAAATGCAGAATATGTCGTTGTCAAACAATTGGTCTCGTTGATGCCTCGCTGCTGCTGGCGTTGCCTCGGTGCCCGCAGCGCTCTGCAGAGAGGCTCTGCCAGCCCGGCTCTGCCAGCCCGGCCGCGGAGCAGGGGTGGCACGGAGAAAGGGAGCGACGCGTGGCCGCGGCTCCGGCACGGCTGTGGATGGCCAGGAGGCTGCAGCTCCAGCCCCGAAGGGGGCTCCTTCCACGTCCCGACGGCCCTAACGGAGGAGAGGTTTTCACACGCACGGCACCAGCAGCTTTGTTGCAACGCTCGCAGGCAAAAGTTCAACAGAGTGCGGATTTATTGGATCAGGTTTTGGGACTTGCTTTTTAAGGCTCTCCAGCCTTCAATATCCAACTGCATCTCCTAGTGGCGAGCACTACACGTCTGCCCGGGCTGCCAGGCCTCTTTGTTACCGGCTGCTACCTCGCCGAAAGAGGAGCGCAGAACGAACACAGCCTCCAAAACCCTGCCCTCGGCCAGGCTGTGCAGGGGACCGAGGAGGATCTGCCCCTGCCGCAGCAGCTTGCCAGGAAAAAAACAAACAAAAGCCATTGAGCTGGGCTGTGCGCGAAGGAGTGGTTATTTAAAAACGCAGTGACCGGTTCCTAAGCTGAAAAACCTTATCCCAGAGCCAGCAATTTCGGCACATCTAGCGCAGATGTGGCTCTGGACTTTTTGTGGAGACACTGAAGTTTTTCTCAGCGCCAGTTCCAGATTTGCACTGAGGTATTCCAGCATCTTGCTAATGAAGACCTTACACTGACCTTATTAAAAACATGGGGATTTTCATCCTAATTGAGCAGACACCGTTTTTCAACTGTTTCAAAAGAAGAATAAAAAAACAAACATTATCAGTTCCATCTTTTAGATGATAAGGGAGGGGGGGAGAAAGCTCGGCGAGGAGAGATTTCAAAGCCTGCTTTGTTTTCATCGGCTTTGAAATCAACAGACAGCCCTGAGAATTTTGTTTTTCAGAACTATGGTGTTTAATTCGATTTACAACTTCCAGGCAATTCTATATATATTCACCAAAAAAACAACAACAACAAAAAAAACAGACCACTTTAAAGAAATCCTCCTGCTTTTTTTCAGACGTGTCATTTCTCCTGCGGGTAGGATTGCAGGATACAGATCAATTAAGCTAAAAACACAAACAAAAAGGGGAGGAGAGGCAGGGAGAGAAGAGGTGCTTTTGTTTTGTCCCTGTTCAGTGCTCCCTGCTCCGTCTGGCTCAGGTGACCGTCTCACGGACACCTTTCCTTCACCTTACCGAGGGTTTTATGGTGCAGATTTCTTCAAGGACCATCCCTCAACTGCACCAGCTGACAGCAGCTGAAATCCACCCGTTTCTTCGGCTAGGAACATCGGGGCAACCTGACTGACCCAGCGCATTCCCTCTCGCTGTCGGAGGGCTGGCAGCGGCTCTCACCCCGGTGCTGTGGCAGGACGGGCTCCAGCCTCGCTGCCAGCCCCGTGCCCAGCACAGGCAGCAGCAGCAGCAGCAGCTTGCCCCTTCTCTGCTCCCATGGCCTTGCTCCAAAAAAGCATCCTAAGACCCTGGGCAGTGCCACCGTCTCTTGCTGGTGGTGCCTCCTGGGGAGATGCACCTTTGAGGCCGCAAATATTTTCTATGCCAGGACTCCCTCTCCTGAACTGAGGCTCTCCACCTTATTTTTCTACCCGATTAATTGTTAGAAAAGGCCTTTAAGAACCTCTGATAAACTGTTCCAGAAGTCCAAACTAATATTATTAACTATGAATCTTCCCCTATAAATAATTCCCAGAAGTAGATCAATGCTACAGCAGAGTCAATGGATTCACTGGAATCATTTCTTCCTGTTACTCCTGCACTACTTTTTTTCTGTCGCCACTAATCAATTACAATGATAAAACTGCCCTGGAACACCCCCAAAATAAAGACAAACCATGTATTATCAGAGGCTGGGGATGTGCGCAGCATTGGAGATGTGCTACCTTCTCTGTGGCACATTTGTTTTCTCCTACAGACAGTTAAGTTAAAAAAAAAAAGGAGGCACAGTAAATGAATGGTCTGGATGTAACACAGCATTAATTCCCTGACCTTCTGCATTGAGTGACTAAGAATCTCAATCTCAATTATTCCTTTCATGATGGAATCTGAAATAGACACAGCGAGTCCTCACATTCTTGCTCAAAACCAGGAGAGGTGGAATGAGATGAGCCAGCCCGATCATTCGGCACTGAAGCCACATTCATTATCAGCTCCGTGTCATTCAAAAAAATTGACTGCAGGAGAAAGCAAGAGCATCCAAGGAGAACTACCGCAGAAGATGTGCGGGCAGCACCTGTGTAGATACAGGCACACGTTTGTATGGGCATGTGCACTTTAAAATGCACAAATCGGAAGCTTTATCGGGGTAGGAAAAGCAAGTTGCTCTCTAGAGGGCATCAGCGCTATACATTTCCAACAGGCAGATCAAAGTTGTTGCAAGACACCCTGAAAGGCTGGGGACCAGGGCTGAATGCAGCCGGGGGCGATGTTCGCTGTCTGCCCGCTTATCTGAGCCACGTGCCCCTGGCCAGCGGCTCCATTTTGAAGTTGTGGTGTTCCTGCACTTCTGGCACGCTGGAAATGCACAGAGCTCCAACTTCAGGTGTTTCCCTCAGAGAGCTAACCAATTTATTTAGTTCTTTCCAGCTACCCAAATACTTCTTATGGCTGATCTGGCAAATCCCATGCCCAGTAAGGTCACACCGAAGGCGACGCAAGCAGGAAGGCTTCCACAAAGCTTTTTAGGCTGCCTGAGCACAGGGGCACGTGGGCACAAGCTGCCATAGCACCTCTGGCACTGGTGAATGCAGCTGTAACGACGTTAAAACGCCGCAATCTAATTCTGACTGCATCGTGACGGAGGCGCAGATCAGATAAGCACAAAGCGCCGGGGGGGACGATCCTGGCGCCCACTGCGCCCTGCTCACGGGAGCCCTGCAGAGCCCCAGCCCCGCGGGACACCAGCGGGCAGGTCCCATGTGCAGGCAGCATCCCGCAGCCTCCTCACATCACACAGGCTGGTGCCACGAGCCCACCGCCTGCAGAAGACGTTCCCCACGCTGCCACCCGCTGCCATCCCACCCCAGGGAGCAGCCTTGGCCAGCACCGCGCCAGCCTCTGAGTTATGGCCAAGAAATGTTCCCATACCCGGCAGCGCTCCTTCCCTCTGTGCCAACCCTTTGTTCTCTTCCCTTATTTAAGAAATTTCTCATCTTGAAGTATCCTCTCCCCTTGGATTTAAAGCACAGACGCTCCGGCTGTCCGGGTCCTGGATTCCTGGTCTGACTTTCAGGCTGCCGTCAGATTTACTCCCTCGTTCCAAATCAGCTTAAGCAGAGGTTAATGCTGAACTTGTGCTTACACCTTTGCTGAATCAGGGCTTTGCTGACTTTCTGCTTTATTTATTTGGCTTTCTGAGGTTGCAAAGCTGAGATGGCAAGGATCCTGCCTTGAACTTCCCCCGGGACACCGTGTGATGGAGAGCAAAGGCTGCGAACGCTGTGGAGTCTCTGCTGCATTAGGAGCAGAGTTTCATGAAGATTCATGTCTTTCATATTGTTCTATGAAATTAAAGTGCAGTGGAAAATCACTCTCGAGGAAGTGAAGATCTACTGCAGTAATTTAGATGTAAACATAATTAAGCAACCCGTCCTGACATACCTGTCCCTTCTTGGCCAAAGTTCAGCTGGAATGTTTGTCGATGTTAAGATCAAGCTACACAAATAATTTGAACGGGCTACGTCAGGGAAGTAAAACCCATAAAAGGGATTTGGGTGACAAGATCCATAGCTGTGCTCCCCTCGGCCCATCTGAGCCAGAAGCAAAATTTGGGCCCTTCATTTCTCCTCCTGCACCACCCACGGCCTCCCGCACACCCTCACAGCCGCCTTTCCTCGTGCTGCAGTGACCGAAACCCAGCTCAGCTGCGGGATCGCCGCCTGTGCCAGCTTCCCTGAATTCGTTTAAACCTGACAGGCACAGGGTTAGTCACACATCTCACCGGCTGCAAGTAAGAAGTGGGCATTTACGCTTGGTTTTTGAATAGCCAGTCACAAAATGAGCAACGTTCACACTTACGGACTGGCTATAACTAGGCAAAACTGAGCTGCTTTTAAGCTGAGCTGGAGCACCAAACTGGCAGGGACACTTAGAGCTTTCCAGAGTCCCTGGGTGTGGAATGGTTTTCTGAAAACACAGGCTTTTTTCTTTTCTTTTTGTTTAAAGTAAATGTATAGTCTTTGAAGCTCCGAGGAAAGAACTTTAAAAATGTGACCTTTAGGGCTTTGATACTAGATGACAAATAAAAATAATCCAGAGGACAATCCCTCCAAAAACATGCCCGGCTATTATTTAGCAAGCAGAGAAAAGAAATAAGGATGACATGTTTTGCTTGGAGGCCACGACCGACAGCGGGCCCGTATGTTATCTTTAAAAATACCGGAGGGATAACACGGTACTGGCAAACTTCTGCTGCGTGCGACACGCAGCCCGTGCTGCAGGACCAGGCACCGTGTCCCCACCTCGCAGCGCCACACGCTTTGCTCAGGGAGCTGTGGCCACGTGCCAGGAGGTGACACCCGCTCACCTGGCACTCGAGAGCATTTCAGCTTCACCTTTCCGAATCAACATCTTCATGTCATCTGGGAAGCACACCTGGAGGCCCAGCAGGATCCTAAGGTTCTTATCAGGGTGCTGTTTCAACAAAAGGGGGGAAAATAGAAAATTTGAGCAAACTTAAGCGGGAATGGACAGAGTCTCCTGGACCTGCTCTCCTGACTGGGGCCATTTTGGAGTCATACATCATCACGGTGCTGCCGGCCCATGATGAATTAGTGCAATGCATCATCAGAGCAGCATTGCTCCAGTGATGCATTACTCTTCACACAGCGTTAGCCTCTCGCCAGCTGATTGTCCACCAGCAAGAACATATTCAGGACAGCCAGTACATGTTAATTTATTCTCAGAAACTTTGGGAGACTTGCAGTGTTTATTCTGAAATCCAGCTTTATTTCTTCCTGGGTACCCAGCTGGGACCAGAGGAACGCTCCGATCTCTGGAGAACACCCACAAGCCTCACCATGCCTTGCTACTTAGAAGGTGAAAATTTTCAGAACAAGCTGAAATCAACGGAAGCCCTCAGGGTTTCTTCACATTTCATATGGCATTTGCCGGCAGCCCGATGAGCTGTGGCTGCAGTTTAACAAAAGCAAATAGCCCAGGGGCTGCAGCCCCGCAGACTCCCTCGGATGGAGGGATGGCTTGGTGTGCCAGGACACAGGCACAGTTACAGCCCTGCTGTTAACGTATGGTGGTGGAGGAGCAGGTGATGGGCAGCCAGTATCCAAGCTTCTTCCCACTTAGAGCCTTCTCTTTTCTTAAAATGCACGGAAGTTTTAAGAACTTCTCAGCCACTTCTCCTCCTGCTTTTTGCTCTCCTCCCTGTATGGCTGCGGTTCAGCTCGCATAGGTTTGAGTCAACACAGGGACAATACTCGGCTGTTCTCTACCAGCCACAGAAAAATAAGATAAAATTAAAAACAACACGAACTTAGCTGAGAAAGTAATAAGAAGGCAAACTCAATTACTGTTTCATCTGGCATTATTGTAGCTTTGCTGCTGTTTGTCAGGGACTTCTTCCAGGCAAAATTGGAGAGATTATCTTGTCTGGATGTTATGAGGTAGCTAATCCCTTCCGCAAGCGGAGGGGCGCCAAGCGCTCTGCATTGGGCCCGTGGGCGCGTGGAGGCGGGCGAAGCGCTGCCGCCAGCTCCTGGCCTGGCACGGCCTCGAGGCGCTCCGATCTCCCCGCTCTCCCCACCTGGCCTTTGCCGTCCATGGAAGACGTGTCCCCAGAAGAACCTGCACGCCCCCGATGCCCGGTGCTGGAGCAGAGCTGAGGATGAGGCCGGTCCTGCCTTCCTCCAGCCAGCTGCAGGAGTCCCTGCGGCACGGCGCGGAGCAGAGACACCAGGAAGCACCTATCCACCTACACGGGATCTTACACAGCGTATGTCGCTCTGGGGCCATTACTTCCAGGAAAGACAAAGTCTAATTTCCATGTAAGGACAGCTATTTCTCTTTCATTTCAAACTGAAATGTAAGCAGGGTAAGGATGTCTTAAACAGAAATTCATAAAGGTCTAATTGTTAATCACACCGTACATTAACCCAGAGCAAGGTATTTAGGTAAACAGCACTGACATAGCTAACACCTCTCAGCAAGGCAATGCATCACTATTACAGCCTGAGGAATGAAATCTGGAGTCCCCCTGCCCGCAGGACCAAGCTCGCTGGCTGCCCCTGCTCCCCCATGAGAACAGGGAGCAAAACACCAGTCCTCACTTGTCCCCTTGGCCCCCAGGAGAAAACATCTTTGGCTCAGGGAAAACATCTTTACAATCGGGGGAAATGTGAAGGGTTGCTCAGCTGGAAAAACTGACCAGCCAGTACCGTGTGTGTATGTATATGCAGATGTATGTGTACGCGGGTGTGCTTAATGATAATGACTTCTTTTCAGCAGCAAGCAATGTGTCTGTTGCAACCAAAAATGATTCTGCTATTTCAACGCCGGGAAATCTGCAAGTCAAAGGTGAGGGAATGACTGCACGGAGCAGCCAATATTAAAAAATCACAATCTGGCAGCCAGCAGCAGCCTGTGATTTCTGGGCGAGCTGGATTGCCAATCATTTTTATACCTCTGCGCTTTAAATAGCAATAATGTGTTGAATGTGAAATTGCCTGTGCTGATGTGGTTTGCTTCGCGCTATTAAAATACAAGCGTCGGGACACATATTACACATTTGTGATTCCTCAGAGACATTGTTGGGGGAAAAATACAAACTCCACAAGAAAATTGGGGGGATAAAGAGTCAAAGGGGGAGGGAGAACTGGACAACCAGGTCCCTGAAAGATCACAAGTATGTGGAAAGGAAACGGGGGGGACATTGGCTGGTATATCTGGATATGTCCAGGAAATAGCCAATTATTTCAAAGCCACCGGAGCACATTCAGTGACGGAAATTATTTCCGATAACGTTTATTCCCCATTTGATTTCCGTTTGTTTTGCTCTGGCTTGGCCCATTCCAGTGGCCCAACACCTGTGGCCCCGTTTTGGCACCGGGTTGCTGCTGCGCCTTCCTACAGAGCCAGAGCTCCAGCAAAAGGTGCTCTGTTGCACCTCGCGCAGCCTTGGAAGAGGCTGTCCTCAGCGTTTGGGCTGCTCACCCAAATCCCTCCCTGCAATCACACGGTGTTCCCATTACGCACCTTCCTGCGAGAAGCTTTGCCAGGACTTTCCAGGACTGTGGGTAACGCTGCTGGCAGCTTTGCCTGGGCAAGGACACGGAGTGCTAAACCCTCGGCCATGCGCAGCCTGCATCTTCACAGGAGCTCTTTTTGTCCCGAATCAGGTAGCCATTACACACTCTGACAACCCCATAACTCTTTGTGGATGATCAAATCCTTTAATGCATGACTTTACAGCCTAATTTATATGTAAGTACCCACATATAATGCGTATCTGTATAAAAAAGTACCAAGCCATCTGCGTAAACAGCTATATTCCTGAAAGGGGAAAAAACTGTGATGCATGCACAGTGTTATTTCCATCCATCTAAAAACTTATTGCATGATTCATTAATCCCCGCCCTGCTTTCTGCCCTCTACCCTCTCCTCTGTCAACACATAAATAGCCGTTCCTCAGTCACACATTCCAGGTGCCAAACTTCTGCAAAGTCTTTCAAGAATAGGACATTCCTAGCTCAGACGCATACAGACCATGGGCTGAGGCTGAATAAAATAAAATAAATAAATGAGCCTTCGATCCTCTCAGGATTAGTTTTGCTGCAGCATCATCTAGTGACCGGAGCAGAGCCGGGTCCCCGCGGGCAGCTCCTACCGTCAGCGGCAGCACGAAGGCGAGAGGGGAGGCGCAGGCGGCGGGGGGCTGGGATGCTCGTTCGGCAGACGTGGAACAAAGCAAAGAGATTTAAGGTCCTGTCATACTCGGGAATTTTATTAGTCCTTCTGCAGCAGATATAGGGCTGATTTTTTTATTATTATTTTTTAAGAGAATAGGCATAGCGGGAAGGTCCTAGTAATAAAAGGTGCCAGAACAGAATAAAAACTGAAGTATCTCTGCTCATCATACTCACGGACCCCATGCTATTGAACCAAGGTCATACAAAACTAGAACTCCAGCCCGTGTTTCTCCAGCCCCTCCAGTGCCCTCGCTATGCCCTGCCAGCACCCCCGCTCCTCTTCCTCCACCTCTCTCTGTCGTTGCTGAAGCTTGGCACCAGCAGCTGGAGCGACCTCACCTGCAGCGGAGCTTCCTCCCCGCACAGACAGACGTCAAACCCAGACAACCAGAGTACAAAGTAATCAACACAAAAAGGCCGAGAAATTTAACTTAAAAACGTTAAGAACAAAGACTTTAGACGTGAGCTGGAAGACAAACTGCTCAGAGGTGAAGGCGGCGCGGGCAGTTAGGTGCAAAGGCGCTGTGTTTACAGAGGTTGCGACGCAGAGGAGATGGCAGGCGAGATATTGATTTGATAAGCAGATGAGCTGAAATTCTGAATGCACTGGAGAGGCTGGTGGAAAAAAAGGGATAGAGGGAGAGACAGGGGAACGCAGGAGAAACAGCTGTGTACACTGAGATGCATGAGATGTTATGGAAAATAGAAGGTCATCATGATCCATGAAATTCTCAAAAGAAATAGGAGAAGTGGAGATCGCAGGGAGACAGCAGATGTTTTCATGCCAAGACAATGATGGAACCGTAATTACAGCGAGATAGAGCATCCTGCATAGTCACAGCAACAAAGAAACAAAACAAAACCCCAAACCAGACACGTTTGATGGGCAACTGGAAAAGACTACGGAAAGGTAATAAGCATTTAGCCCTTCTATTACACACAAGTCAGAAGGGTGGAAGAGAGAGGGCACCTCTTCACTGCAGGGCCAGCACCCTAACCAGGAGGTCAAGCTGTTGATGAAAACCCAGGGGCTCACCTGCATCTTTCACACGAGCTACAGCTGGGGGCTCACAGCTGAAGCCAGTAGTTTTCTCTCCCCGTTCTCAATACTGGGGACTCCCAGCACACAAGGACTGAGGCAGGGATGTGCCCCAGCCAGCGCTGCCCCAGGCTCAAGGCCAGAGCCCAAGCAGCAGCATAGCCAGAGGCAGCGGGGGCTCATGCACCACGGGGGCTCTTTCCCGTCTCCGCCGCCACGGCTCCTACCTGGCAGAGCTGCCTTCGCGGCGTTTCCTCCCTTCCTTCTTAAGTTAAGTCTAGGTAGATCATTTGCAGCCAAAGCTCCGGTGGTTTGGTACAGCTGGAAATGAACCGCTCGGGCACCATTCTTGCCCTCAGTCCCCATCCGTGTGGGCTCAGCAGCACGAGGCCTCACCCGGCGCTCGCTTCCCTCCGTCCTCCTGGGAGCAGCGCCTGTGTCCCCAGCCGGGGTCTCACTGCTCCTCCGGAGCCCAGGGCTGGACAAGCAGTGCAGCACCGCTGACTTCGTGCTCTGCAGGACTGTGCCCTGGTGATCTCTGAGCCTCTGTCCATGCCCCGAGGCCCTGAGGACGGCTTTCCCTGCATGTACCTGGGGCAGCACGGTGCAGAGACTGGGAGAGGTGGTGCTTGGCCAAGGAAAGTGTTCAGGGACGGCAGCCTGGGCAGCCTGTGCCTCGTCAGCCTCCCTGTGATTCTTCACTGCCTTCTTCCTCAAAGATGAGAAGAGCTGTGCATTATTTTTGTCAGGCCTTAAAATATAAAGTTACAGGTGTGATACATGGCACCCTAGCTTGCCTACAGGCTCCTGAAAGCGCAGTTTTTGTCTGTGTAAAATTGATTATATAAATTCAGCACGCACTCAGTCTCCAAAATACAAAAGGGCTTAGAAATATGAAAATAAAGCTTGGATTTGTCGCTAATTAAGCAAAATAACACCTCCATGCACAGTATTTGCAGCATCTGAACGGGAACGTTTTCTCCAGGCTCATTCATACTTGTCAGGCCGGCACCTCTTTTATTTTATTTATTTTTTTTAAGTGCACCGAACTGTATTTCCAGCTCCCACAGCCAAAAGTCCGCCTTTCAGTGCGGCCTCACCTCAGGCAGGCCGGGGGGGGTGCAGAACAAAGCCGGGCCCCGGGGCAGAGCGGCGAGGCCAGGCCCAGGGAGGCCCGGGGAGGCCCGGCGGGCCCCGGCCGGTGCTCGGGCGCCCTCTGCTGCCCCGGGCCCGTCCCGCGGGGGGCTCCGCGAGGCCCTTCCCCGCCGCGGGGCCTTCGCGGCCCGGCTGGGGCTGGAAGGGACCCCGCAGGCCCCGGGGACTTGAGGAGGGGACCTCCAGGAGCGGCGGGGCCGGGAGCTGGCTGAGGCGCCTCACAATTCCCGCCCTGCTCCCGGGAACCGAGCCGGCCAGCGGTGCGAGGCCGCCGGCCCTGCGCAGGACAGGGCCAGAACCGTGCCCGGTGTTTATATGGCTAGCTGTTACCACAAGTGAGGAGCAGCTCCTCAGGGCCCTAAAAGGGGCGTCGATCTCTCAAACCCAGACAACACCTAGGAAAGAAACCCAGATCCATAAATTACTTTGAAAGTGCTATTTTCCAGAAACAGGAGCACCCTACTTGAACAGCCTCAAACATCACTTCAGCATCCTTGAATCCAAACGGTAGTTCAGGTATATTTAAAAAAAAAAAAAAAAAAAAAAAGTCACCCACCCACAGTTTTGGAGCTGGGACAGGTGCTGAGCAGAGGGGGAGCCCCTTTAATCCGATCCCCCTCTCTCAGGGGTAGGACCCCGGGGCCACACCACAGCCAGCACTGCTCAGCACCATCACTCTGACATCCCAGGGCTGCTGTTGTAAAACATCTGACTACATTTTCAGGAATGAAAACGTACTCCTGAGACTTTGCAGCAGCTCTTACATTTCTGATTCAGCAGAAGGAGGAAAGACCCTAGTGTGTGTTCATCTCCCAAAAGCCGGTGTAGAGCTAGAAAAGGAGCAGGGAGGATGCATGGTACCACCAGCTTCCACGTAAGGAGCTAAATGGACTTCAGACGCCTCATCCTGGAACAGAGGCAGGTGACAGGAGAGAAGTCTATAAGCCTGCAAGTAACACAGACAAGGCAAAACAGCCCCCATTACTCACCTGAGGCAGCATCAGCGTGATGGATTATCTGGGGTTGTTCTCAGGCAATTTAGAAGACAAACAGGAAGTAATTCTTTCACCCACACGTAATTATGCTGGGAGACACATTGCCACAGGATGTCATGAAGGTCAGAAGGACAAACAGACTCAAAAAGCCATCACACGAATTCAGCGTGTCTGTTAAGTACAACAGCTGCATGGGGCTCAGAAGCCCCAGCATCTCTCCTAGCTGGAAATGGGGCCAGCCCACAGGGCAGGACAGCTCTGCAGGGAATCCAGCCTTTGCACCTTGTACCTGAATTACGCGGGCAGGCAAAAGGGGTGGGCATCAGGCCAACCTTCATCCCCATCTGCTGTCAGATCCAGTGTCAGACCACAGAGCCCCAGCGCTGGCTGGCCCAAGTGCAATCCCCCCCCTTTGCCCAAAGCAGCCAGAATACTTTCCCTCTTGGTTTGCCTTGGTGCTGGTCTTTTCTTTTGAGAGGAAGGGGGAGGAGGACACAGCGGTGGCTGGAGCCAAAACCCAGCCCTGGAGGCACTGAACTAAATGCAGGACACGTGTTGATGGTTCTTGCTTTGCAGCCTCTGACTTGCAGGCTTCCTACTGACGGCACCGAGACAGGGACACAATGTATTTTTGTGACTCAAGAGCAGAGGAAGTCATATGCAAACTTTATTTTTACTTTTATAGCAAGAAAAGCACTGCCAATGAAGTTTCCACCAAAGACCAGAGCCAGGTTCCCTGCTGGGCCGTGAGCAGGCTGCATACGTGGCTATGAGAGGCAGGGAGCTGAACCAGGCCGTCAGTGGTGCCAGCAGCAGACAGGGGCACCATTCATTATGCTCCATCTGCTCCAAAAACACCCTCTTCGCTCCTCCCCTCCTCACTCTCTAAGAAGTCTTTGACTCGCTGTGCTGCAGGAAAAGCAGCCCTGTGCCCCCTGAGGACCTGGCCCAGGCACTGCTCAGCTGCCCCAGTGCAGAGGGGATGGGCACAGAGGCCGGGGGGGGGAAGCCTGGTGGAAAAACAGCCCCCAGGCTGCCAGGGGTCACAAGAGTGAAGTCTGGGCTCACAGGGGGCCACTCAGCAGAGGAAAGCAGGAGTACAGCTCAGGGCTGGCAGGGGAGAAGCAATCCAGACGGAAGTTATAAATTAGGCATCTCCAGAGACCTCATTCATTTTACCCATAATAAAATTACCACTTTTCAAAGGGGAAAGCCCCTTTGAATGGCTTCAAAGTAAGCCCACAGGAGGGCTCAGCTCAGATGCACGCATGCTCAGCTCCCGGTTTGCAGCCAAGAAGAGCAGGGCTGCCTCAGGGATGGGGCTGGTTCCCTGAACAACTGTGCGCACATGCACTTAAAAACAGACCATAAAGGCAATACTCTGAGTTTAACACACTTTGTTCTGTGCAAGCCTAGACAAATTAGTCCTTTCAATGCCTTCATTCCTCTTCCATCCATGAAGTGTAGATACATCCTACTGAAAGAGACATTACCAACTGCAAGGTGCTCCAGTACCAAGGTAAGGACAAACTGTTCACTGGGACACCAACTCACATCATTGCTCTGCCTGATTTGAACAAGGAACTTGCCAATACTTTAAAGAGGGGGTTTTATTGCCTGTGCAATAGAAAGACTCCCAAGTTTTGCTTATCAACACACAAGCATGACCAAGGGGCTTCCTGAGTCCACAGGGTAAATTAATTCCACCATATATACAACAGCTTTGAGTACCAGTGCTCAGGCTTTCTAGTAAGTAATTCATCATAAGATGAAATCCAGTTTTCAGCTCCTTCACAAAGTTTGAAGTAAAATAAACCCCAGGAAAACTGAAGCTTGACCTTTCTGCATCTGTTGAAAAGCCATTGGGATCTTACCTCACCTGCTTATCCCACTGAGTTCCCTTCCCAACCCTGCATCACAAGAGATCTGGAAATGAAGGCTCTTAGTCATCACAGGTTGATTAAGACAGCTTAAAATTCGAGCTTTAATTGAAATGGAAAATAAACATTCCAAAATGATATGTTTTATAGATTTAACTGAGTTACCAAATTTAGTTTTCATTGGACATTATTGCAAATATGAACATTAAATCATAAGCGCCAAATAGGAGAGAACTCAAAAAAAGGATATAATCATACCATATCAGAAGGGACCAAATGCTTTTGTAGGCAGCTATCCAAATGTATGATGTACTGACATGTTAGCTCATAGGATGTAAAGACATCCCTGAATCCACCTGAAAAAGTTCAAGGCCTGACTACCTCATTTTCCTGGCAAGTATCTTCTCTGCCAGCAATAAATCCCAGCTCAATACATATCTAAAATGATATACATTAGAGGGCATATGTTTAAGAGTATAAAGTCAGCTTAAATTACTTGAGCAAAATTTTAAGTTTGTGATAGAAATCTAAAAAGGAGCAAAAAAATTGAGAACACCACTGCAATATTAATGCCAAATTGTTACTTTTTTTTTAAAAAGAGGTCTGTACAGCAACATAGCAAAGAATGCAGTGATCACAATTCAAATCAGACAGCAATCTAAGGGAATGCTAATCCTGTATACAGTAGAGCAGAAACACTCCCACATTCGGAAGCTCCAAATATGTCAGCTACCCTAATGCACTCCAAACCAGTTCTACCTACATAGGACATTTTGGTGTGAAAAAGTTTCTGTAAAGTTCCCTTTGTTTCCAGTGTTTTTCTTGTACAAAATATTACAATGTTTTTATATATATTTACAGACTTGCACAGCTAGAAAAATACAAATTACAATTGGGCTTGGCAATCAGTTCTTTTCTTTAAATACATGACAGTTCAAGAGCAAAATTGTAGTGGTAACATATCCTGCACTTCAAGCATCTGCACAGAGAAGCTTTCTTCGTTAAGCATATCAAGCATAAAAAACATGACTGCAGTGAGACATGTGCCACAGTAAGCGCAACAAATGCGATTCATCAGCCTCCTGACATCAAGAAGATATAAGATGAATGCAGTTGGTGCACATCAGTGGCATGATATAGAAAAAATCATTACTGAATATTAATTTCCTTAATAACATTCATTAATTTCACAGGCAGAGCCTGTTAAAAAAGGACAACCAATGTAACTTTTCAGAAAAGCAGACACCAGCTTCATGGGGTATTATACATCTTCAACAAAAATGCAGCCACAGTTAATATTTCAGGGTCATTTGCTAACTTCAAGCAAGCCCCGAGGTTCTACAAGTTTTTTTCCATTCAATTTTTGAATAGGAGACCAGGGAGGATTTTTTGCTTTAAAGCTACAGTATCTCTCATTATGGCTTTTAATACCCTGCCTTTCACTGAGATGAGGTATGTGTTTCTAGTGAAATGGTAACAGTTGAGCAAAACAAGTTTCAATGGACCACAAAACTCTGTATGCAGGTGTAAACAGATCTTCCTGTAAGAGGTTGCCAAACCGAATTGTAACAGTGCAAAACAGGATTTTTATTCCCTGTTAGGAAGAGGTTGTCGAGGCATCTAGGACATTGCTAGTAGTTCTCAAACCACTGAGCAAATCCTCTTTCCACCAGAGTTCTGTTTATTGACACCACCTGAAGGGAGAGGAAAAAAGAAACGTGAACAAACCACTAACAGGAAACACCAAGTTCCTTATCAAGGAAGGAGTCGACACAACCATGAACTTGAACTACATTGAAAAAGTAAGCGTGCTAACATACCTCATCTCCCATCATACTCCACAACTGTATTAGTGGCAGACCTGTTGCATTGTCGTAGCTTGTGACCTGGAAACAGAAAAACATTAGTGTGCAGCAATTCTGATCTCCTCCATGGTAGATGCAAGGCTAGCATCACTGAGTGATAGTCAATACTTAAACCCAGGCACAGGTGTAAGAAATGTAGCTGTTGCCAACATGCAGCTGAGACACTCTGCTGGCAAGTTTGTTGCCTCATTTCTTCAGATCTTTACCCTTGCTAGAATTAGTGATACATTTGAGTATTGCATTAAACCAAAGGAAGCTAAGGGATTGTCATAAATACTATCAGCTTCCCACTTGTCCCAGTTAGCTTACCAGGATATCTACAGCCACTATTAGAAACACTTCAGGAAAGGTAAGACCCTCTTTATTAAGACCTGGCACTGTGCACGAAAGCTTGTGGGACACTACCAGAAACCTTAGCTTCTGGCCTCTGGCTGGCCAGAGGGAGATCTTGCACATCAGTGTTGGGAAGGCATTCAAGGTTGGCAGAACTGTGCAGGCCCAAATGAATACTTGATCTGCCAGACACTTTGGGCTCTGTAAGCCCATTCAGGCACCTCTGCTCCTGGTCTACATCAGCTGACAAAAGGGAATATTCATCCCTTTCCTTGTGCATCCCTTTGAGCCACACAGTCCCAAGCAGTGGTGATGCTACACAAGGAAGTTCTCAGAGCTGAGACTTCCCAACAAGAACCTTGCTCAGCAGCCAGGCTTAAAGGCTCTGCATTTTTTTTTTGATTAGCACACACAGCGTGCTAGGGGCAGAGAGAATAACAGCAGCAGTAAAATTATCAAAGCTTTTCTAGACAGCTCTCATGTACCTGCGCCAGTAGTGCTGCCCCTCTGGTCATCTCACTAACAGCGGCATCAGCTTCTGATGAAAAGTGATCCTCGTCTTTGGAAAGAAAAGATCAGGAGAAAACAAATCAGATATTCACAGCCTTTAAAGGCCAGAAGGCACTATTAAACTAACCTTGTATGACCTTCCACATAAGTTAGGCCAGAGAGTCCTCACCTACGGTTGCTGGAGGCATTAGCTGAAACCAGTCTATTAAGCTGGAGAACACACAAGTATGCCTGCTGTGTTGCTGAAGGGAGAGGATGAAGTACTCTTCAAAGCCACTAGCCAAGTTAACATGAACATAAGTGACTAATGAATTAGGAAGCTTTAAAAACAAAAGTATTCTTCTTTTGCAGTGCCTTTGAGCTGCCATTAATATTTTGATGCTTAATAAACTAAGGTCAGGGGCCTCAGGACTTTCCCAACCTTGCACAGAGTGCAATACTACAAGCAGAAAACTCAAACATTTGTCCCACAGGCTGGCTGGCACCTGAGCAATGCCAAATGCACGCTCTGCAAGCTTCGGAAGCCCCAATCTCACAACCTGCACAGCTTATGGTGGTGCTGCTGCTAACATCACAGACACAATGCAGCAGGAAGCTCTCATGTCCCAGACAATGAAGTTACAATTCACACTGTGAAGATGAGACAGGACATAAGTGCTTTCATTTTGGAAAAAAGTTGCTTATTTCCTATCAAATAGCTGAAAAATAAAGTTTCACCTTTGCAGTCCCTGCTCTGAGATAATCTCCAGCAACAAGTGAACTCCCTACACCTCTGCGAATACTGAAGGAGGTAGGTGACCTCAGGGAACGTGCAAAACTCACCTCTGCTAGCTGCAGCTTAAACCTTCTGTCCATCTACAGTCTTGGCAGGGCCTGTACTGAAATCCTGCTAGCCACAAGCTCCAGTGATAAAACCCAACCTGACCCCTAGCTTACCCCTTCTGCACCCCAGGAAGGCCATTTGTTTAGATACCAATACAGCAAGAATCTAGAGAAAAAAAAAAACTACCACCAGGAAACAGAAACCAACCAAAAATATAGAAAACGTTTCTAGGCAATGACTGACATTCCAGGGCTCAGAGGGCAGCCTTTTGAATACAGAATGTGCACATCAGGCATTTCAGCAGGAAAATGTCAGGTATTTGTCTAGCAAATTAAAACTCAAGTTTGCATTTACAGTTACTCTACAGCAGAAGGCAGTATAGTTACAGCTACTTAGTTACGCCCTGTCAGACCTTCAAGTTTGCTGTTTAAGAGAGTAATTCATTCTCTCCTTCATACAGGAAAAAGCCGGGATATTTATGAACTTCCCCTTGAGTCAGACAGATTGTGCCATACTAGCTGATTCAGAAGAAAAGCATTTCTTCCAATCCTTGCTCATCACTTCAAAGGCTGCACTTGCAATAGAAGAGAAAGTTTAGACTAAAGCACTGCTTGCATGTAGCTGGTATCCATTTAAGCCTGCAGGAGTGCCAACAGTACCTCTCGAGAACTCCATTACCTGGAAGTGGCACCACGTTGTCCAGTAAAACTTCTGCTCCTTGGAAAGGTAGTGTTACAAAATCAGACCTTAAAGAGAATCAAATTAGAATAAGAACATGCCTTTAAATTACTTCTGTATTCTTTAAGGTGACATTGATTAATCAATTACGCTAACAGGAATTAGGTTTAAAATTGATGACAGTCCAAAAAACAGACTGTTCTTCCACCAGTCTAAACAGCAAGAAATTGTCTGATTACCACATCAAGTTGGATTGGGCTCCAACAAAAGATCACCTCCATAATGCAGGCTGTGCTTCTTATCCCCCCCCCCCAAGCCCCTGGGGGTTCTTCATAGGGCAATCAAGCATTTAATGGGCTTGTATATGGCTCTGCCAGTGAGGGTGAGGCATACAGAAATTCAGTTTTATTCCTAACTCAATTAATTACACCCTTGGGACTCCTGAAAGCATCCCTTTGCATCCATGTGCTGAAGGGGCAGAAGTTGCATGGCTTTTTTCAAGGGGAGAAGAAATTGCAGGAGCACAGTATGCTCTTAAGAAATCCACGCCCTCTGCTGGGACAAGTCATTCTAACATTTCCCACTTCAGCAGTGAAAAACCCTATTCAAACCACATGGATGCCTCTGATGGAGTTTCAAGCCAGATATTGCCTCAGGCTACAGAAAAGGAGCTAGAGACCTGATTTGTCTGAGTGTGTCAATCTTCACTCTCTCATATCCTCCATAGTCCACGTATCTGATCTCCACTTCTCTGCTATCTCTGAAGTAGCCAACAACTTGAGCCCGCCACCATGCCCCATCCAGGCCTGGAGCTGCGCAGATAATACCAACTGCAAAGCATAAGAGCACAGAGAGGCTCAGCATTAGAAGACTTCTAGAAATCAGCACTTAACACATTAGCAATACTGCAGATACCTACTGAGAATCAGCAGCACTTCTTACACTGCTTTTATCTTCTTTCAGCACCACCCACACCCCATCAGATAAGGACTACAGGTGAGACAGAAGAGGTAAGTTTTAGTCTTAAGTCTCTGCCAACATGATGCTGTTCTGTGCAGGTACCCACTTCTGTTCCAGCCTTTGATCACCAGCAGCAAGGTCTGTCTCCAACAAGGAAAGCAAGTGCTAATAACCCCTTCCCTGTGACACAGCCTCTGCTTTACACTGTGTCCCAACAGCAGCACTACAGATTCAGGAGCAGTTCTACATTGTTAGCAAAAACGTACCAGACACTAAGTTGATTAGAAAGAAACTGAAATGGATTTGATCTCATTCTGAATTTCAACATGCAACTAAGTGGCCTGGGACGCACTTCAGAGATGAGTGGCGTAAGAAAGTAAAGCAACATCTGTACTCTGACAACAGCTTGAAAAGACACAAAATGACAAGTGAAATATTCTCATCTACTGAGAGTCTTCCCAAACTTAACCCAGGAGCATTAGGCTTTTGTATGACTTTAGAGGAAGTCTCAACCGAACAACTTGTTAGCAGCCAAGTTACTTGCCTTCTACAGGTGTTGGCAGGGTTGGAATTCCACGTTTTGAATAGCAGACATACATCTGCTGGTCCAGGCTACGCAGGGCATGGAAAGTGGGGTGCGTATGTTGCTGTAGAAACATGTGTCCTGCATTGACTTGATTAGCCACAACCACTTCTACAGTGACTCCATCTGGGAGCATCAACTGCCACAGGGAGGAAAAAAAATACTCATTAGTGTTTATTACAACACAACCTTCAATCACATTAGACACTCAAAGCAACTCCTTGTTCCACCACCAGCTCCTGAGGCTGACAGACACCAGTGGGAAAACACTAGTATGATAATTCACTTCCAAAGGCTGCTTTGGATCAGGACCAGAAAGTACTCAGTGCACTCGCTGTAGTACTCAGTACTGTGCTGTTGTACAGGAAGTCAGATTTAGGGAAGGGCCCATCTTGTATACAAAAGGACTATCAGCACAGAGCAGCTGCAGGACTTATTTACCCAAAAGATCAGTGAGCAGAATTAGCAATGATGCAGGTCAAGTCACGTTGCACTATTAACACAGTACAACTTGCAAGGATTCCTTACCCACAGAGCTTTTAACATCAAGGTAATCTCTGCAGGAGCTGTCCAAGATTCATCACAGAGGTCTCATTTTAAAATTAATATGCTCTGCCTGACATAGAGCCACTGTGTTGGGCAACTACACAGAACACAAAGCATTATTGTGCACAAAATAAATCTAAAATGCCTTTAATGTCACTAAACTCAGTTCTCCTAAACAAAGCCTGTCTTTACATCCATAGAGACAGTTATGTGCAGTTACTGTACACATTTTAAATGCCCAACGCAAGCAAGAGTGTTTCTAAGCATCTGTACAGCACGAGAAGCATGAAAACTCTTCTCTGGAATACTAATGGGAAAGCCTTCTGTAAGTGCAATTAGATACCATTAGAAAGTAAAACATTTTGAGAAGACTAGCTTCAAAATCTCTAGTTTCAAAATTTAGGGCAGTGCCAGTAATGACAGAGCAGGGTGACAGGGTGATCTCTCAGCGAGTGGCCCCTATGCGGAAGGGGCAGACAATCCAATCAGCTCCAACCTGAAGTGGTACTTCCTCAGGCAAACATCCAGTCTGGAGGATGAAGCCTACTAGGCCAGATGTGCAATTTCACATTAACCCCAGCCTGGTAGACCATTCTGCTACATCTCCCAATTCTGGCACCGTTCTACTTGTAGCAGAAGAACAGGCAGATAATCTCATCTGTAGCAGTTACACAAGCTGGACAACAGATAACCACACAGATCCAAAGGTGTTTTGAGGGAACCTGTGAACCAGCATGTTCTCACTGGTAAAGGGCTATGTGGACATGGCATGGTATGATGGCAGTGACCAACAGCAACCTTCCACCCTGACACCAGCCTAGGCAGCAAGCTGAGACTTACCCAGGAAGTCATAGGGAGGGAATGAAGCATCAGCAATGGTGGAGGTGGAGCATAGATGTTGGTGAGACTCAGCTCTTTGAACTTCTTGCCAATAAGGCTCAGTGCTTTTTCTACATGATGCTGGGAACCTGGAAGACAAAAATCCAGTAGAAGATCTGTTACATAAATATACTGGGGACACACATGCCCTATGTGAAGCTAGGGAACACTAAAAGAAGCCTTCTGGGCCACACCAACAATTAAAAAAAAATTTAATAGACTGGCCATGTAATCTGATGACTGGATCAACACAAGCAATGCAAGCTTTCAGGCCCCAGTTTCAACAGCTTTAGCCTCCAGGATGACCTATTTCACAGAGTACTGGCAGATTTTTTTCAGCCACATTTAGTCTATCATTCTTCACAATTAGATTCCATTACTGATACACACCCCGTAGCTCCTCCCTTAAAAGCCAGAAGTCATACCACAAGAGATCTTATTTTTTGTTATGAACTACAGCAGCTGAGGATGCTAAAGTGCACTCTCACCTCTACAACAGAGGGTTCATGTGCCAGGGTACGGGTGACTTGGCATATACCTCTACTGTAACAGCACTGTCTGAGCAGAAAAGTTTTGTAAAGCACTAGACTCAGACTGTAAGACTGTTTTAAAATCCTTGCCCATCTAATTACAACCAACAAGCTAGGTATTAGACTGAACAGAGAGACATCTCACCTTCAATGTGACAGATTTGGAAGTCAGGGGAATAAGGTAGTGTTGAGATATAAATTTTGGCACCAGATGTTTGCTTCAAGAAGCTCACATACCTCCCTTGTTTGCCAATCAAGCGGCCAACTAAATGCTTCATGGAAGAGACAAGAACGGTCAGGAAGAGAAATGCAAATCAAACAACAATGCTCTCCATGCCTTATTTCACCCACATCCCCAGTTCCTGCAGTGCAAAGAGCCAGGCAGGATGAACACAAGGTAACGCCATCCCAGTGCAGAGTTCTGTTGGTCTGTGATAAGTCAAGGCAGATACTGATCAGTAAGTGCAGCTCATTTTAACAGATTTATCTTTATATCTTGCAGAAGAACATAAAACCCAAACAGAACAAAATCAGGCCCAGTAAATGCTACTGTCTTCCCACAGTCAGTGAAATCACATCCTCTCCCAGTCTGGACTTCTCTTTTAAAGAAAGGTTAAAGGAAGGAAAACATGCTATATTCATCTTTCATTCAAAATATATACTATGCTGCAGCAATTTTAAAGCAAGCTAATTAGCCTGGTTTACTCCCTTTCTAATCTATCATGCCTATTAGGGTACACAGCCCTGGGGCAGCTGTGCAGGGTGCACTCAAGGCAGCAGCACATTTATCCTACCAGGAGATGCAGTTCCACTTTACTGATCATCAGCATCCAGATCTGCTGAGGAGCAGAACTGCAAGAGCGATGACATGTCTGGCAGCCATGAGCAGTTTTGCATAAACAAAGTTGGAAAGAAGGGATGAGGACATTCCTAAAAACACATCCTCTCTCTTTAAAATGACCTAAAAGAAACCTCATTACAAAGACAGAGATGCAAGCAGCTCCATAGAATAGCTCAGATCAGCATTCAGCTTGTGAGGAGGAGTTTCGACAGGCAATTGAAACATCCCTCCTACACAGTGGGGGAAAAAAAAAATCTCTAAATGGGGAGTAATGAGTTTAACACCCGGTGTTACCCTGGGCATAGCCCTTACATGCCTCTTCTTTACAGCTGTGCACAGGCTCTTCACTCCTGTTGAGTTGTAACAGGAGCTAAATGCTTAAATCCTTGTTTATTTGTTGATCTCCTTGGGATTGCATTGAGCCACTACCAGACTGCAAGAACCAGAAGATCACTATGTAGGACAGGGCGAGAAGCACGATGGGCTGGTGCCTGGTTACCTTTGGAACTTCGATTTCCCAGATAGTGAGGTCAGACTTGCTGGATTCTCCTCCTGGTTTAGAGTTCTGGCGAGTCGCTGTCTTCCCCAGGGCACAGCCACTGTCCACAGAATCCATGCTATTTACATCCGAACCTGCAAAACACACGCACATATCAGCGCTCAGATAGCCCACACAATTAACCCAGCTACCAGACACAAGGCCACAAAAACACATCATTTAATACAGAGGTTCGGTTGAGCTTTTCCCATGTATTCATGCAGGACGTTCCTGTACCAAGCTGCAGTATCTCGGTAAGAGTCAAAACCTATCACACAGTTCACTAGAAGTTTCCTTTTGTTCCTGGAGAAAAACCTGAACACCTCTGGGAAAGCAACAGAAGGAAATTCAATTTCAGCAGGAGTCTTTCAAACATAGTGACACCTTAGACAGCAGAGACAAGACACTAAAAGTCAATGTTACCAACTGAACGAGAGCTCTGCTAACATCAGCACAGAGCTGCTGCTCTAGAAGGGTATTTTACATTTTCCCCATGGCTTAGACAGGACTCCTGAGTTCAGCACACCGGGAAGGGGGTGCAGCCCATTTGTCTGCTCACCGCACTGATATCACATTCCTTGCCAAACAGGGACTGCACGGGGAAGTATGAGTGTCAGCTGTGCTCATATTGACTTTTGCCCAAACTTTTTGTATGCTTGAGGAAACAAGGTACCAGAATTGATCTATAGTTTGTTCCCAAACCATCAGTCAATGTCAAGGTGGTATCCACTTGGGAAGGAGAAGACCTTAAACAGCTTCCTCCTGCTTGGCATACCACAAGATTGATCCTTCCTCCAGATAAACAGGTAGGAGCACGAAGATCATCACTTCCTTGTAAGCATTCAGACCATCCAATGTAAGACAAGAAGAAATCCAATAACTGCTTTACATTTGCTACATCTTAACTAGCAATACAGCACAGATGCCTAGAAAGTCAAAGGCAAACCATGCAGCTGTTTGTCACAGCCTTCTAGACAAGGAGGAGGATTTGAATCTCACAGCCGGGTGTGAAGGTCAGCTGTAGGACCTCTTATCCAACACAGACACATCAGCAACTTTACCTGTGATATCCCCTCTCCCTAGCTAGTCTTCAGCTGTCTCAGCACAGAACTTTTAGCCCTTGTCATCACCAGGCTACACAGCACATTCCCATCACACCAGCATTCACAGCAAGACAAAACCATTTTCTTCCTAGTTACTCTCACTAGTCGTTTTGTGGGTTTAATCCTTAATTTTTGGCAAACTCAGTCCATGTCTTACAACAGGCAGGATCCCCACTACTTTGCAGCAATTACAAAAGGCATCCTGTCATTAAGGGCCGTTGGCACCACAGGGTCCTATAAAGGATTTTAACATCCATCCCCAAGGTCACATGGGTCAACATTTGCTCAGACAGCTTTGTATTCTGCCAGGCACACATCATCCAGGATCTAGAAGGCAAAAACAATAGAGACAGATGGAGGAACTCTGTGAGCATCGCTGCCTGTTGAGATTTCTTGGCGTGCACCTACCCTTCCAAGGGAGAACAGGCTCTGGGGTAATTGGTCTGCAATCAACTGATTTTATCCTGATTTATTAGAGCACTTCTTGGGTTCATCCAGCAGCACCCCAGAAGGCTTCCCCCTACAGCCACCCCGCCAAGGAGAGATTAGATCCCAATGCTTATTAGAAGCTGCCTGATCCAAAGCAGAAATTTGTATTGGCAGGTCTCAAACCAGTAAGGTGTTCACCAGCCTGACCTGTGCCCAGACACGCTCCAGTTCGCTGGGCTACTCAAGCACATGCTTAGCTTTAGGCAATAAGCTTGTACTGAACAGGGACCAGCCCGTTCACCCTGTTGCAGTATATGCTGAACATCACCTAGCTAACACCAGATACTACAAAGATGGGAATTCTGACAGCAAAGGCTCAGAGTAGTTACACCCACCTGAACCAGAGGGTTAAATACTCATCTGCTGGGAAAAAAAAGTTAAACATGAAGAGGATTTATCTGAGCATGTAGTGAAGCAAGGGGGATACAGCACATTAAGTGCTTGCTCACCACGTTTTTGTATGAGGTTTTTCAAATCTTACCTCCCGAGTGATCTCCATCCATCTCTACTGCCCAGTTACTCCCCTGACACAAGTCTGGCCCGTCTTCCTTCAGCATCCCATTACTGTATGGCACTTGGCTGTCTTCAGGGAGCTTTGGGGTAGAAGGCTTTTCACTTGGTACTGAGCTCTGCTCAACAGAAGTGTCTTGGGCTGCAGATGTGCTCAGTAAGTCCGAATGCTGGCCTGATGTGACAGACAGCGTTGTGTTCTGCAGCGGGTCCTCCGCACTTGTCGCACCGTCAGATGTGCATGTGCTGCACCCAGAGTCCTCCATAATCAAGTGTGACTTTCCCAGTGACCCTCCATGGCTTGCCACAGGAGTCCAATCAGCTCCTTGTGACTCACCGTGCACACAGTTCTTTACCTGACACTCTTTCGTGTCTCCCTGAACGGGGCTGCGTGTTAAACAGCTGGAATATGTCACACACTGATCACGTTCCTCCTGTGTGGATGTCAGCACCGCAGCACTCTTAGCAGCAGCGTTCTCACCTCCTCCCATAGCTTCTGCTGCAAGCACCTGATCAGAAGGAACAGTGCTTGCCCTCTCCAGAGGCCTCTCGACTCGGCTGGCTGCAGCCTGGCAGATCCGACTGGACACATCACTTACGGAACCAGACAGCACTTCCTCGGTTGCTGCCAAAATTACCTTGGAAATTATCTGTATTGCTACTTGCTCAATTTTCTCAACTTCTTCCTTGTCCAGACTCACTCCTCCAATCCTCTCTTTTTCTAATTCATCTCCTTTGGGCTGTGTGTCCTCCTGACACACAGGTACAGTACTGTCACTCAACTCAGACCTCTTTTCTTCCCTGGACTGCTCCAAACAGGCAGACTCTGAACTATCCGGTAACATCCTAATCACGGAATCCTTGTGACTTGATACAACTTCAACTTCATTATTGAGAAAGGCTTGTGGGGTATTGGCTTCCTTCTCCAATCCCAAGTGAAGGGCTGTCACACAGCCGGCATCCGATAGCACAATTTCTGGCATCTGGCTTTCCTTAGGGGGCTTAAACGAAGAATCATCTGACTGCTCTGCATTGCTGATCTCCTCCGTGATTCCCAAAGACTCTTGCGTTAGTGTCACGGACGCCAATGGCCGCTGATCTTGGTTTGAACTAGAGCCTGAATCCTGTTTAGGGCTGACTGCAGCACTGCTGTGACACTTTGAGCTCTTTGAGATCAGAGGGAGAGAAACACAAGCAGGGACACTGCTTTCATCTTGAGATCCTAATATTTCTAGTTTTTCACTGTCGTCCTTGACGGTGCTGGGCTGAGTTGTCATTATTGCTGGGGCTGGAAGGTCCCGTGAGAAGTCTAACCCCTCATGAGGCTGACACAGAAGAGAGGGCGTCATCGACCCTGCTGGCTGCAGGGAGGTCGAGGTCTCATTCTCTGGGCATTCCTCTTCTGAGGAGAGAGGCAGTCTTTGAGGAACACGTGCTTCTGTTTTGGGTGATGAATCATTCTCTGGCAGTTCTTCCCGCTGCTCTTCTGCAATGGCTATCGCTTGTCTGTTATGATTGCTCGGATGCTTTTTTCTATTGGAATAGATCCACCAGCAGCCAAGAAGTGCCAGCACTCCAGGTATGGCATACGGGAGCAAAGTGCGAAAGCGGAAAGCCATTTTACAAAGCCTCAGCAATTAGACCTAGAAAGGGAAACAGAAAACTGGTATTAAAAGTCACATGAAAGGTAACAGGAAGGCTAAAGTTTCATAAATGCCTTGAGCTATTTCTATTAGTGTGGACGGGCTTGTTTTCCAGCCACTCTTCAAATTCCCATCTCTGCTCTATCAGCAGGCGTAGGGATATCCCTAGCAGTAGGGATGTCGGGACATTTCTCACCAGTACGTTTATCTTGGCAAACAGCTTCACCTTGCCTCACCTCTGCAGGTCAGTACTACACACAGGGACAGCACCCAGCACTGCACACTTCTCCAGCATCCGGCTGGGCTCAGAGCACAGCTGTGGCACAAACATCCAAAAATAAGACTTGATACACCACAGGTCTCCCCAGTTATCTGCTTGAGAGGCACATCACTCTCAAGAGTTTGTAGATGGACAACACACACTCATCTTTAAAATACAGCAACTAGGTCAAGCTGAACTGCTTTGTAACCTTCTCATCTACAGTGTTGCAAGAGAGTGGTGCGTGGGCACACGACTCAAGCCTGCAGTTCAGTAGGTACAGAACAGCCATGTGCAGCTACTTCTCTTCTTTTTACACACACAGTGAAGGTATTTCTAAAGAAAGAGTGCCTGCAGCCTCATGAAGCAAGTGTCTCCCAATAACCAGAAGTCCCTCCAAAAGATCCCATACTTTCCAACGGAATACCAACACAGCTATCAGAAAAAGATACCATTTCCCCATCTAGCCATTACCACCACAGGATGGGTGTACATTAACATCCAAGGGACATTAAGTCCAGTCAGAACTCGCATGGCCCTCCGTGCCATGCGGTAATCAATGGATTTGCAAGCTAAGCAGATGGGCAATAAGATCAGTGGCAACGGGCCCATCTGCCGGCAGCTTGGTTTCTGTTAAAAGAACATAGCTATATAAAGGGAGCACCGCAGCAGTAAATCAGGTCACAGTGCTAAGAAAGGCAAGTTACCTCCCCTGGAAAAACAAACCCCCAAGCCAAGGGGTATCACAAGACCAGCTGGATATGACCACATTGGACAACACGGACAAGAGAGAGTTACTCTGCCCTGTTGCAGAAAGATGCCAGTGGATATCAGCAACAGAAGGCTCTGCAGGACCAGCTCCTGTGCACAGATGCCTAGGACATGTATGAAAGCTGATCTCAATGATTTAGTGACAGATGAGGGACAAGACTTACAAGCTTTTATGTGGCTACATGGACTGACATAAAATGGGAAGGCCTGCAGTTTAAGACAGCTACAGAGACAGCAGCATGCCAAGGACTGAAGGAACATCCTTGTGCTTGCAGACATTGCTACCTAGGCCCTCAGAAGCACATAAAATGCCTGGCTAGTTAAAAAACATCTAACAGCAGCAAGCCTCTGTCATCCCCATTAGAAGTATCCCAACGCTTCTTTTATGAAGCTTTTTGAAAAGCTCCAAATGACAGAGGTCCGAGGTTCATTTTTTCCAAGAGAGGAGAAGCACGACCTGCAGTCTGCTTAGTGAAGTGTTATTTCAGTTACTTCAATTTCACAATGCATTAGAGGAAAAACAAGCAAAGCAACTCCAAGTGCCTCTAACACCACGAGAACTGTGGCTGGGTTTAAGCTGCCAACAGCTTGCAAAAGCACACAGCTCCTGGTGCAGCGCATTACGGGGGGCAGCAGGATGACCTTGAAGCTTGCTTATAATATCTGACAGCCTTCATACCATCATTAATGGACAGGCAAGAAGGGATAATTTAGTCAGGACTGCTCCAGCAAAGGACATCACTCACGATGTGCAGGTTTCATGTCAGTTTCAGACAAGTACTGATAGATGAATAATCTCCTGCCTTTGAATGACTGAACTCCCAGCAACAAAGACCTGTTAATATTCAGCAGGTGTTTGGGAGCACAGCATCACAAGTTGGGAGCCTCAGCCTGCTGCACACGCTTTGTAAAGGTGCTGCGAATTTTGGGAGTACCTATCCACACAGGGAGTGCCAGGGAAGGAACGCACCCTGACTGCTTCAGTGATGGCTCCTTCTAATCACTTGTCGAGCACAAAGCCAGGGAATGGTGCGAGACCAGGGTTGCACTTTCTGAGCATGCAGCCCTCCGGGCCCCGACGCGCCACATCATCCTCCAGCGCTGCTCGCCACCAGGGAGTTGTGTTTATGCTGTGACCAGAATCCAGGACACAGGCACACTTCTAACATGCTGAACAGAATCTCTCTTAGTTGCAGTTTCAGCCTTTTCTTAAAAAGGGTTCTGTGGCTTTTTTAGGCACCAAAACAACTTAGGAGCATGCTTTCATGTCTATAAATAGACCAGAAAGCAAGATGGCACACCGTGCTTTGCCTCTTCTTTGCATTAGCATGCTGCTTGGATAAAGACAGACATCATTATGAATCAATTCCACCAAATTAATGAGTGTCTAGGTCATTCCAGTGGCCTGTGCACTGCCTGTTCTCAGCTGGGTCAGGGTATTTGCATCCCAGGTTCCTGCCTCTCCCTGAAGACAGGCTGCCAAGAAGGGACCACAATAGGGATCATCAGATGTGAGGCCATGCCAGCTGTCTCCACAGCCCCAGCTGCTCTGGCCTGAGTCAATACTCTGCTGCAGTGCTTTCCTGCCTCTAGGCCTGGCTGGATGTGCTCCCTTCCCAGCAGGGCACAAGGCACTTCAGCATTCCCAACAGGTTATGGCACGGGACCTGCAGGAGCGTGCACACTGCATGGGCACCCCGGGCTGCTCCGCTTCCAGCACCACCGCAGATAAAGGAGGCTTTTCCTGCACTCTGGGGACCGAGGTCTGACCTCAGACCCCTGCTTTGGTTAATCCTACTGCAAACTCTGCCCCTCCTGAGTGGGAGGAGAGCTCTGCGCACCTCAGCTCAACAGCCAGCCAGCAGACAGACAGGACTGGAGCTGCACAGACACACTGCACCGCCCTGCAGACTTTACGGACAGCCCACAGCGAGCTGTTTCCACGTGTGGTAAGGATGGGAAATATGTGGTAACAGCCTGGTAACAGTGACATTAGTCTAGGAAAAGCAGTCTCGATAGAGACACTACTACTTCAGCGTGCAGCTCCTACGTTTGTTCTACACTTAAATTTACTGGGCTGACAGCTGTTACTCACCTGACTTTTGAGAGGTGAAAGCTGCCTCTCTTACTGTAGAGAGCTTGCATACCCTTCCCCTCCTGGATGCTGTTGGCACTCGCATTGCAGTCATGCTCCTCCATTTACAAGCCTCACCGAGCTACACGAGGCAGTGCTGACATGCCTTTCCTTAAGGAAAGCCTGCAGCTGGAACAGAGCTAAACACTTACCCACGTCCCCTGAACAGCCTTGCTGCAGAGTGCTTACAGTTTACATTTTCCCTGAGCAGGAATTAAAGCAAAACACGACGTGCCTGACGATGCTTACATACAAACAGACTTTTCGCCAAACAGGCCTCGACTTTTGCCAATAAGCAGCAAAAATAAAGATTGTTTTCAGGAGATAGCAAAGTCATAGAAATGGGAACCACCCACTGGAGAAAGAGTATTATCTAGTTCCTTTCTAGAAGCATAATATTTCTTAGACAAGAGAAGACAATCAAGTTAGTCTGTCGACTATGCTTAGTCTGCCTCCACCGGAAAAAACTTGTTATCAGAGCAAGCACTCTGACCGCAGCTTCCAAATACAACTCTGCTCCGGGGCCCCAGTCTTCAGGAGGAGCTGCTCACGTTCTAGCTGGGTGACAAAAATATGCCTCCCTCAAGCTCAACCTGAGCATCCAGGTCTCAATCCAACGTACGCTGCAGATTTCTCACCTCTTCCTCCAGCCACACCTTTCCATCATAGGAGCAAACAACTTTATCTGAGCTAGTCTGGATGTCAGCTTCACCTCCTCATCTCAGTTTTTAAGACTCAGCAGCAAGACAAGTAAATAACAAGTGTCCAAAATCATGACTAGAAAATTTCTTGCTCAATCTCAAATCAAAAGGTAGCTACAGACAATTTAAGAAATCCAGTAACATCTCTAGTACATGGTGAATGAGGTATTAATGCTGTTCTATGCAGGATGTTGGAGCCTGCATTCACCGGACAGTCCTATCAATATCTTTCACGAGATACTTCCAGCTGGCTTTATACAGTCAGGTCCAAGCTTTTGGTTAATGGCAACTTCTGAATGCTTCCTCAAACAGATTTGGCAGTGAGGGGAAAAACAGTACAAACAGTACAAACCTATACAATAATTTGGATTTAGCATTTTTTATTTGAACTTGGTAATTGGAAAGGGTGAAGTCTGCGCACTGCTAAGACAAAAGGTTCACATTCACCCTCTACAGTACAATGGCACATTGTGAGCCACTGCTAGCACTCATCTGCTGTCCACTTAACTTTGTAATTAATGCAGAACCACCCCACAAGCTGTCTCTCAGGCATACCACAAACTCAAATTAAAGCCCATCACATAAGCCCATTCCCAGCAAGCTTCCCCGATTAAACAGACAGCCCCATTATCATCTGATTCCCTATTTAGTTGCACCAACTGTACAAACAATAGTCCCACACAGCGCTGCAGCACAGGAGACAGTAGCAGGATGCCCCACAGAGGGACAGGCCTGTCCCAAGCTGGCAGACAAAACAGTTCCAAGTGTTCTTTTGAGCATTGTTATCATTTAAGATCTTCACTCTTCTGTGATATTTAAAACAGCGGGGATAGGTGGTTTAGCTGACTGCTCCTTGTGGAGCTCCTTTAATTTCTTGTTTTTAGTTTGCTTAGTTTTAGCAAGAGCTGCATTAAACTATCAGCGACTGTGCCAAATGGGAAGTCCACATCCTTCCATTAGCTAGACCGGGATGCGAGGCAGTGGTTCCACATGCAATGCCAGCGGACATTGCAGCGTGCTGGCCTGGCTAGGCGGCTGCCAGCACCCACAGGCACCTCCTGAAGCAAGTGTGACAGGAAGGCTCTGCCGGCCTGGTTTTGGCAGGCTGGTGCGATGTCACTTTTGATGTGATGCCTAGAAGACGGCTGATTTTTAACCTGCTTAACAGAACAGTGCCAGAAAGCTTGTAGGTTACAGCACTGACTTCTCTTCTGCCTCCTCTGCGAGAGAGCCCCTAAAGCCCACTGCCCAACATGTTCTGGAGTGACAGAACGCCCTCCCCATTGCTAGCCTGACAGCCAGTTCAGGAGCACAGGGGCAACGGGATCATTTAAGCATGCAGGGAAGAAAGCCTGGGGCTCTCCTGCCAGCAGCAGCACACAAAATGGCAGCTTGTCAAGTCACATGGCCTCGAGCACTGCCAGAACGGAGGGAGCCCGGCCCGCCGGCCTCCGTGCTCCTGGGGCAGGAGCAGCCCGCAGGGGAAGCACAGCAACCCCAGGGCCTGGGACCAGAGACAAGCAGGGTGCAGACACCAGAGCCAGCATGAAGCACCGGTGCCATTCCCCAGGACACAGGGCCCCATGCGGTCCAGCACCAAAAATAGAGCCGAGCCAGCGCTGAGCTCGCACACTGTACATGCTCGGCCCGCACCACCAGCCACTTCCACTTCCTTCTGGCATTTCAGGAATCCGGTCTAAATGTCACACCTTACTTCAAGGCAGAGCCACACAGCTGCAGCCAGGACATGAGACTTCTCCAAGCAGCTAAATAATCCCCTCGGTAGGTCAGGATAGGATTGGGACAGTGAGGGGAAAGGAGGGGGCAGTCGGCTCTCCAAAGCTGCATTCTTGATTTATGGAGAACTGCTGGTAAAGACCTGTGAGATGAGGACAGGAATGGACACATGCTCGCCTACCTTAAGAAAAGTCTGAGGACAGTCAGCTCGTTCACATTAGGGTCCCAGAGCAGTTTTAAGCCACCTTGTTTCTCTAGCCAGGACAAGCAATCCTTCAGCACGCACATCCTTATAAGGCCAGAAACGTTCGCAGCACGAGCCTCACGGAGAAGCCAGACAGTTCATCCTTCAGGCCTGAGAGGAGAGCTCAGCAAGCTCTTGCTGCAGCCGGTTTTCAGAGCACAAGAAGGCTTGTTCTGGGGGAAAGCTGCTCTGAGGCCCCATAGGGGAGAAGCACGGACAAGCTGCAGGGACCGAGCCCCGCAGGGACGAGCCCTCCTGCACCGCTGCTCCCGGCCTCCCCCGTGTCTCCCTGGCCCGGCAGCGCAGAGGTTACGCTCCAGACCCCGCCGGCAGGGTGAGCCAAGGCTGGAATTAAATACCGGCCTGACGGATCGCAGAGTGAGCAAGCAGGCAGCTAAATTGGAAATGTGGCTTCAAGAGCAAGGCCAGGACACCTCCCTGCAAGCCCTATGGTTAGCAATACAGCACTCGGGAAATAAATACTATCTGGGTGAAAGAGAACTGGACAAGGCTGGCACAGTTCAACTACATGGGACCACATGAGCTCTTAAAATTTTCCATGCTAAAAATAACCAGGAGCAAGTGCTCTGCCTTATAGGAGGCATATGAACAAGAGTTGACAAAAACCTAAAGAACCGGAATCCCTACCAGTAAGATTAAGGTAAGGGAAACTGCCGCACAGGACCAGCCACAGAAAAACTTACTTGACCAATGCTTAGCATAAGCCATATTCAACACAACTGAACTGGCACAAGACAGGCACCACCCAAACTGTAGCTTCTATAGGAAGACAGAGGTGGTGAGCCTGCGCTGCAGAGACCACCCGCCTCTGCCAGGTCCCTGGGAACCTCTGTGGGAGGCTGCAGGTTCAAATGGTGGTGGTGGGGTTGGAAAGGTGCCAGGACCAACGCTGACCTCACAGGACAGGCCTGTGAAGTCACAGTGACCCGCCGCAACGCCAGGCCGCCAGCCCTTGCATCATCACCCACTCGTGGTCTCCGTGGTATCGGGCAGCCGCAGGAATTCGTGGCATTTCAGATTCCTGCCTTTCCCACCACTTCCTCCCAGGAAAAGCCTGGTGCACCCGTCGGAACAAACATCACCCAGCGGTGAGAGCTCAGGAGACATGACTCAGTCACAAACAGCCAAAGACAGGTAGGAGCCAGGCAAGCAAGATCTCAGACTGGATGGTACTTACTCAAAAAGAAATAACAGGTGACTTTCTCTTCACTTAATTAAAGTGAAGAGTTCTGCAGCAATTCCTGCCTCAAACACCAGCACTGGGAGACAAGAACAGCAAGAGATACTCCTTAAGCAATACCTTCTTTTTACAGCCTAGTTAACACAGGTTACACAGCTCATGAAGCCATCTCCTCTGTGAATGAGAGCTATTAGTGAAGCCACTCTACAACCTTACAGTATTAAGGAATCAGCAGTCCTATTTGCAGAGGGATAAGTTATGACAAGCAAAAACCTGAAAAAGCTGGTTGTTGTAGACCTAAACTAGAGCACTGGAACAAGAAACACCACCAACACCAGGCTGTCTTTTATCTCTAAGATAAAAACTGCTTTCAGTGTAATCAGCTTCACTGATGTTCCTACAACAGCTCACTCCCTTCCTTCACAGCTGAAGCTGCTATGCTGACAGCCCAGGCCTTATTAATATTTCATTTTACAGTGGGAGCAAAATGCATGGAAACAGGGACTAAGAAGCCAAGTACCGGACCAGCAGAGCTCCCCAGCTGGAGCAGCAATACTTCTAGGCCAAAGCAGATCTCAGAGAAGTTTGTATTTACACACTCACAAGCAGAGGTTTACAATAAAAGTATCAGTCCAGCCAAACTGTAGGGTGTTTTTTTTTTTGCAGGTGTATTGGAAATCTCCAAGAAGTTCATTCATATGTGAACAGCAAGCACTAGCAACCCTTACCACCTGCACTGCTGCATGGATTAATGCAAGGCCCTGAGCTGATCACACCTGCTACGCAATAAGCCACAGGTTACACTTTGTAATTAACATTAACCCTATCAGATTATCAAGCTCCTTACTTCACTTTATATCTTATTACCTTTCTGTTCCAATTGTTTCATTATTTATGGTTTCCTCAGCCAAGATAGTGTGTCCCAGTGAATCTATATTACAGAGAAAAACAAGCTAATTTTTTTCACTGCTTTATCAGTAAGATGTCTCAGACACAGAAGTGAACTTCAGAAACAGCTTCTGCACTGTTTTACCATTACCTCCTTGATCTTTCTTGGCTATTCCTCAAAATTCAGTAAAGTTTGCCACTTTGAGTCTGCTCCAGACACAGATGCAGACCAAAAGTCCTATTGCTTTGAGCTAATCAGAAAAAGTAGCATATTGGCCAGAAGCCACATAACCTTTCCATTATCACCCTGCTTTAAACAGCAGAGAAGAGTCCTCGGATTCAGCCCAACCCACTCTGTGCACAGATATCCCTGACCAGGGAACGAGCAACACTTCTCGCAGCCAAGAGGCCGAGGCTTCAGTTGTTGCTTCCCGTACCTTCAGAGACCCCCGGCCAGCTGACACACACAAAAACTGCTTCTTCCTCACCTGCCTGATGCCCACTGGGACTTGTCTGGTGTGCAGAGATAAGCAGCAGTCAGCATGGCTGCTCTGGCTTGGCCCTGTCCTTATGGCATCTCCCACGTTTCATGGCAGGGGTTTTGTGGGGGTCTTTCCAAATGTAGTTTCTTTCCTCCCCAACACACCTACCAGTCCACATTCAACCCTTTTAAAAACATTTTTCTTAAAATGCTGAAGAGAATGAGTCGTCTGCAGGACAGGCAAAGCAGCTTTTATTACCTTCATGATCTACTGCCACATTATGAACATTTTCCACAAATCCAAGTTTTATTATCTTTCACTCTTTCTGCACATTCAACCAGCTTGGAGAACAAATTATTTTCCAGAACTTTTGAAAAGTTGCATCCAATACTTATGGATTTTGCATTTGCTTCTCTATCAGTGAAACAAATGCAGCCCTTTCTAAGGCAACATGAATGTCCACTACAGGTGCAGCTTATAAATGAAAATTTAAGCAACCAGTTAAGTAAAATGCCTGGCATCAATGCTGATTTCCAAGAAACAGGCATGCATAACATCTAGGAGCAGAAACTAAATGAACCAAATGCTTCCAATACGCTCTGCACACAATAAAAAAAAACAGACCTGAATTTTCAAGGAGACAGAACAGCGAGGTTTACATCACAAGGCACTGATACGGCTGTAGGAGACAGCGAGAAGAGGCAGCGCTGAGACCAAACAGGTATCTGGGGAACACCATCCTGCCAGCTCACTAGGAGGCTTACTGCGCACAGCAACGAGACCTTGGTGAACAGCTTCTCAAAACAAAAGCTGTGCTAAAACAGAAAAGCAAGAAGTGGTGTCGTTCAGTTAGAAGCCTCGTGCCTCGAGCTTGGCTTGCTGCAAATAAACAGCAGGAGTGCAAAGAGAGGAAGGATTTCAAATGTTTGTGGAAAAAAGCACTCCATCTACACTAGAAAGGAAAAGCAAAGGTTTCACTCAGATGTTTAGACTGAACAAGCAGGAAGATAACTTGTAGCAAGCTTGTTAATGCATACAAGAAGTTACACAACATACTTGAGACCTAATCAGACAGAGACATGCTTCACTTTGATCTGCATTACAGTAGCACTTACAAGCCCTCGCCCAAACTGCACTAGGGGCTGTTCTCATACACAGAACAGCTTTCCCCTATGATTGCAGGCTGTGTCCCTTCCTTGGCTTTGGCAGCCCCTTTTTAAAGAACAAGGCGAAGGTAGGCCAAGTGACCTCCCTACAGTCACCCTGAGTTGGAGGAAACAAGGAACAGAAAAGAGGTACTCCTGCCAGCCAGCAGCCCATCCTTTTTGCCAGCTAAACGGGACACTACACTCCATTCAACTTGAAACATTTTAGGGAATCAGTGTTTGTTTCTGTCCCCCTGGACACCACAGAACTCTTCTTAACCTCACATTTCAACAGAAGACAGAACACAAAGCCAAGCTCACAGAAAGATACGCCTGATTACAGAAGGGGAAAAGTGCAGGATCAAATCCCTGAGTTTTATGAGGAGATTTCTCTCTCCCTCTCCAATCTTTGTTCCAGAAACTTGAAGCTTCCCATTCACTGATTTATCCCCACACAAAGCTAAAGCCCCTGATACAGGAGGCACATGCAGATCATGAGCTTTTGCTAGGAACTGCTGCTATTTATACACAGGGAGTTCAAAACCAGCTAGAGCACATGGTAAGTTTCTCATCCTCATTGCCAGGTGGCAGTAGAGGTCAAAGGCAGTTTTCCCCAGGACCTCTTCAAGGTCTACAAGCAGTAGTTTGTAAAATAATGATTTTATACTATCTTTCATGAAATATTCAACTCTGCTATAAGTAATGTACTGGGGCTGTAAATTCAGTCTGTTTCTAGCTAGGGCACAAGATGCAGCAGCAGAAATATTAAACAATCTGTGCAGTGGGCAGTAATAAAAACAGCTGAAGAGATTGTCTGCTAAAGCAGTGAGTGACATGAAAACATAACACCTTCTACAATCCCTGTAAGGAGTAAACTCAACAGCCTTAATTTCCAGGAAGCAAAGCACCTGCTAATGAACAGCTTCTTGCAAGCATCTCAAGCTGGCTGCCCGGAGTGAGTAACTTCACAAGCCAGCCATTTGTGTGAAGCGTTCCACAGGAGCACTGTAGTTAGAAGTCAGGATTTTAAAAAGGCTAGTCATTAGATCTGAAACACTACACAATTAGAAGTAATTAATGGTTTTTAATGACTTCTAGATGTTGCGAAGGGCATGTGGGGCTACCAACCCTAGCTTACTACGGTCCCCCTGGACCTTAGAAATACCTTAAATCATTTTTTCACATCAGTTAAGCACACGTGAAAGATGAGAGTCAGAGATAAGCAGGGTATGTTACTTTAAAGCACTGCACTCTTCAGATAACTATTGCAAAAACACACTTGCTCTCAAATACACCCAAAGCCAGCCTGCAACGTTTTCAAAACGAACACGATTCTCAAGGCAGCAAGTCAACTGCTGCTGGCTCTGAGCAGCTTTGGCTGCAGTCCTCAGCAAACAAACTCCTGTCGTAGCCCACTCCCAGCAGAATCTGCAGGAACCAGGAACCAGCGTACCTGGGTGGGTCTGAACCGCAGGTACCTCCACCTTACACTGCGGGTGGCGAGGGGAATTCCTGTTGTCTAATTTCAGGCACTGGGGAATGCCTACAGTAAAGCCAAGGTTTTCTAGGCAGCTGATGAAAGAGAGGGAGGAAGGGAAGGTTTTCAATGCAAGTATCCCAAAGCCTCTCTAGAGAGCTTTAAGGAGGAATCTGCTTCCTCAAACAGGTGGCTAAATTCAGCACAACTAAGGAGAACACACCTAAACAAGCAGCAGCTACCAGAACGTATAAAACTTGTGTTCCTGCAGCACCATCCCATGCAGATCCTGCAACAGTAGCATTTGTTTTATGTCTGACAGCAAACCATCTAGCCCTGTTGTACAAGGAACTGTACATCCATGAGATTCACACACCTGAATCCCCCAGCAGTGACATTTCATGAGAGCTTTCAGAAGTCCTTCAGAGCTCAATGAAACCCTGGAAACAAAGTGTCAGACGAACTGCCAGGCGAGTGGTACCAGGACAGCCAGTGTCACAACACAGAGGTGCATTCTAGGAAGCTCCAAGCACAGCTTGAGCCCTACAACCTCCCTACTCCCTTTAACTTACTGAAAAACTGTGTTTTTTTCAGAGCACCAGGTGACACATACAAGCAAACCAATTAATCAAGAGTTAAACCATATGATTAAGATCCACACAGTGAAGCTGCACTGTCCTTGTTCGGAAAGAATCCCAGGTACTCCGAGATCACCACCCGACAGGTCCAGCAGTCACCTGCACAGCATTTCACCCCTTACACAGGGAACTCATTAAAGAATGAAGAGGTTAAGTGACTTGATTACCCAGGGACTCCCCGGCAGAGCAGCGAGCTCAGCTACATTGCTCTGACAGCTCCAGCATGCGCTACCAGGACAAGCCCTACCTCCCTCGCGAGGGGTTGTGCCACGCTCCAGAGCGCCATGTGCTCCTCCTCGGCTGTACCGCGCACGCTGGGGGCTGTAACTTGGTAGATCATTCACAGGCACAAAACAAACAGGAGAAAACTAAAGTTACCTTCTTCCCATACAACTTTCCCCAGCAACGAGTTATTTCCTTTCACCCGAGACAAAGTCCACGGCGCCTCTGATAACACTCTGCAGGTGCTGCTGCAGCCACCCAACCTTCCAAGGCAGCAGCGGCCCTGGGAGCGCAGGAAGGCGGAATTACTTCCATGACTTCCATCCTAACGACCTTCACTTTTGCTCAGCAGACCAACGGCGGCGGAGCGCAGCTTTCGGTGCCATTTCCGAACACCACAGGCAGCCCTCGCTGACGGGACGCCCTCTGAGCCGCCTGCCAGCCCCACGCTGCGCTGCCCAGGCTGCGATGGAGCGCCCAAAGCCGGGCCCAGGCCAGGGACCCGCGGGGCTCGGCTCCTCCTCGCCTCGACAGAGGGGAGACGAAACGAGCCGGGAGCGGCGCAGCCCCGGGGCGACCGCGGCGCTGCCGCTGAGCACTGACAGCGGGGCCGCTGCGCTCCCGAGCCGGGTCGAGGCGCCGCGCCGTGCCCCGAGCTCAGCCGCCCAGCGGCCCCGGCAGCCCCCGCCGCCCCTCCCGGCCCCGGGACCCGCGCGGCTCCTGCGGCCGCGAGCAGTGACCGTGCCGGGCAGCCCCCCGCCGCCTGCCCTCCCGGCGGG